>OOFC01014940.1:11744-22760 GCA_900323345.1 Pseudochromis fuscus
CACTCTGCAGGAGGATCTCTGCAGCCTCTGGTTTGTTATACGACACCTCCTGGTAGAGACTGAGGCTGCAGCTCGGAGGCATCACTCTCTCCCTCTATCATGTGTGTGTGTGTGTGTGTGTGTGTGTGCACATATGTTGTCTGTCTGTATCTTTAAGAGGGAGTGAAAAAGGTGGTGTGTGTTTGAAGAGACGTGTGCACGTGTGTGTGTGTGTGTGTTCATGTGTGCGTACATACAGTACATACCCCCACTTAGCAAAGCCAACCACCCTCAGTGTCTCCAATGGCTTAGGGCCCTTTCCTCTCTCCCATGGGGGGCCCTCGATTGAAGCCAGAATTCCTCCACGTGTGAATGTGTATGTTTGTGTGCGCGGGAGACTCGGGCTTGCTGGGATTGCGTTAGACAAAAGAGACGCACTTGCCAGCAGCTGTGGCGAAGACAGCAGCATCCCCACCCCACCTAAACCACCCTTATTGGTTCCTCCTTTCCTCTCCCAGCCTCCCTCGGTCCAGTTAGGCAACCGGAGCGGGGATGGCGCCCGCTCAGGAGAAGAAAAAGGCCCCTCGGGAGTCTGGAAAGTGAATAAAGGAACACGCAGAAAGAGAGAATAAGCATTTTTCATGCTTTTTTGTGTTTAATGCCATTTCCAAAAATAATGTGGGCCTCAGAAAACAGAAGGTAAAGATTTATAAGGAAACGCGCGCGCGCACACACACACACTCACATACATGTCCGCACGCAGACGCACACATCGCACACATCGCACATACACAAAACGCCAGTTTGGGGAGGGTTGCTGTGAATACCTGATTCTTCCCCCTCTTTTTTTTCTCCTCATCTCCCTTTAAAAATCTGCAAATCCATTTGCTAAACAGCTGCACCTCTGTAGTGCACAGATAACAACCTGGGCCAGACTGGCTTTGCGGCAGCGAGTGGAGGCAGATAGGCCCAAATCTCTGGCCCTTTTTTCAAAAATGCTAATGACGAAGGAACCACTTCCCCGGCCAAAAAAAAAAAAAAAAAACAGAAGAGAGATGGAGAGAGAGAGGGAGAGGGAGAGAGGAGGCTCTTGTAGATCTGTCAATTGCTATTTTGACAGATATTTGCTTGTAAGTACACACAACACTTGTTCCCTGTGTCTTATCTGGTGCTGTGCAGAACACTGACCTACATTACATCAAGCACAATATGATGCACAAACATGCTCTGTTCAATAGCCCGCTTTTTTTCTGTTGTTGTTGTTTGTTTTTTTCTCACTCCCCCTCTTCTCTCTTTTTCACCTTAAAAACAGATGGATTCAAATGAAATGGCTGCAAATCCTATGAACAGAAGGTATTCTTTCTCAAATAAAACCTTGTGGCTTAAAGGGAGAATCTTGCGACCATCTCCGGATGTTTGATTGCTCCTCAAAGGCCCGAGCAACTGCACTCAGTGGAGGAGAGTAAATATTGGAAATATTGCCACAGCTGCTCGTTCACTCCATCTCTAACTCTCCCTCTCTGCCTCCCGACACACAGTCTTTGACACACACTCTCCAGCACATTAACACAATGGCACAGACCGCGCGCCCGCACTGATACTTGTAACGTGATGTATCGTTTCCTGCGCGTCTTCTTCAGCTCGACGGCTCCTGTCGAAGGTCAGGAGTCAGTCAGAGAGCAGTGCACCCCGGAGCGACGACAACTTTAGTGTCTCACACAAACACACTTCGGTAAAATGGATGATTTCCAGCACAGAGTTTTAAATTGAGGTGCTTCAGTTGACAGATTGGCTCGCTAATCACCAGAGGCTGCATTACAGAAACTTCCTAACTGTGAAATCCTCTCTTTATTTGTTTGGTAACCATGAGAATGTGAGTTATTTCCTGATTTACAACTTTACGAAAATATAAATAAAGCTCAAACACAAGGTCCAACTTACTCGTCGCTTACAAAGCTTGCAGCCACATCTCATGGCCTTTCTTTGGAAGCTGGAGTTGGAGGCATAACATGATGTGATGGGGTAAAAAAAAAAAAGAAATATATCTGCAGACTGTAGATAAACTTCTGCATAGGTGTAACATTTTAAAGTAAGGATAATTTTTTAAAGGGGAACCATGGGTCAGTTTTAGAGGAATAACAAGAGAAAGAGGGAGAGACATTATGAAGCTATTACCACCTTTAATACCAAACCCATTAATTAGTTGGAAATGTCGCTTTGGCTGAGAAAGTAGAAACCTGCTTCACACAGTAGTGTTATCAGAACGAGCAGAGTCTTTACTGCGCAGCATTAATAATAATAATCAGAGAGATGCTGCAGAACTGAGTCAGGTGGTGAGCTGCACAGACCCGTCTATGACATCTGCTGATCTGACTGCAAACAGGAAGTCGATAATTATGCACAGAAAACAGCTCATGACAACAACACGTGAGCTACGATACAGAAACATCACCGTGGATGGATCAGTCCTGCTGCATGTGTTCATGGCAGAGGTAAAGGTAGATGCACTGACCAGGGACAGTTACCCTGGAGGTGTTTACAAGGAGAAGGACTGGTCACTCTTGGATTATTTGTTGATTTCTCATTCATCTAACAACCTAAAAAAAAACCTATTGAATTACTGATATCCCCCCAGCCCCCTATGCTTGGTCTAAACGAACTCACTGAACCCTGGTTGACTTGTGTGGACTCTCTCTCTTTGTTGCAAACCACTTGTAACATCATCAATTTCTCTAAAGGCTTCAGTGGACAGGCTGCAGGCCATCTGTAGTTATCACATCTGGAAAGTGAAACCAATGCAAGTTCCAATAAGTGCAGTACCACTAATGGCCACTAGATGCTGATGGCAACAAAAAAAAGGTTCAGTGTCCTAGTGGTGAGGTCCATCTGAAAATAATTTCATAATTAAGAAGATATTAGCCCTCAAAACTCTTTGAAGAGACTGTCTCCAAGTCTCCATTAGACCCGCCCCTTTGCTCCTCAGCTCCTCCTTCTTATCCAAATATGGACACTGGGCCCAAATAGCAGGTGCGCCCCCAAAATGTGCTGTAAAGATGGATCATGATCTAATATCCCTCTTGTCCACCAACTAATGGGTAACATCATCATGGTGAGGTCTATCTTTAAGAAAGAGTCTATGTCAGATTAAATTCATTTCATTCTTATAAAATTTACATTTAGAAAAATCTCTGGTCCTTCACCAGATGTCAGCAGGTTATTCCTCATCTGTAGAAAACACCTGAATCCTGAGTTGCATTGTGGGTAATTTATCAGATATAAGTATCACTGGTTCTGCTGCACTGAATTGTTTTTGTTTGGATCATCCATCATACATCAGGCAGTATGTGTGGATCTCTGGCAGGAAAATGTAATCAGCTGTCTGTAACAAACTATCATCCGTTGTTAATATAGCTGCACATGTGTTAAGTGACTATTGTCCCTCAGCTGATCCATACAAACCTCTGACCGGCCAATAGTTTTTTAATCCATTGGATTTTGTTTGAGAGAAATGAAGCATTTGTCGATTAGAAAACAACCATGTTCACCAAGTGGAGCGGCTGAACCCAAGCTGCTAATTTACTATTTATAAGTTGCACTTCTGAGTTTATCAGACTGGCTTGGCAGATAAGCAACAATGTGACCACACTGTCATCCATAACCAGCTATTACTTCCCATCAACTAAAGTTCTGGTCCTCAAAGAGATAATTACAGGTTCTCTTTTCACTGTAATTGTCAGTTCACTTAATTGTGTTTTGATATATTGGAGGATGTATAGCTTTTTCCTACCCCCCCAGATCCATCGTGCATACATTAGGGTGTTTGTCTGTAGGATGCTTTATAGTCGATGCCCTTTGGGATTTGACCCCACTTAACGTTGACTGGCAGGTGTGCTGTGAGGCAGCAGGAGTGGGAGGTTCGCCCCTGCAAGGTCCCAAGGAATGTGTGTGAGTGTGCATGCAAAATGTTACGCGATATGAAGTGCACGTAGCTGCCGTATAAGTGAAAACATGAATTAATTCAATCAGCAATGAATACTTTATATATTTCTGAAATTCAGTAAAGGTTGTTTAATGCAGAAGAGTGAATCAGAAAGAAATCACGAACACAAGTGTTGGAAATAAGTTGAATCTGTGATGTGGATTAAGACACAAAGAAGAAGATTTTCTGTGAAATGCAGCCAGTTGAAGATGCTTCCTGAGGGTCTTTCACTGGAGGCTTTCTGGTAGGGATGCACGATATTGGATTTGTGGCCGATATCTGATATGCGGATATTTTTACAACCCATTTGGCCGATAACCGATATTGATATTTTCCCCTCTCAACTAATTGCAGAGATCATCCAGTTTCTGTAGTGGAATTAACACAGAATTATTCTGCATACTCTTCCTCATGTTGGACTACTGGCAAATGCAAACATAAGCTGAAAATGATGTAACATCAGTAATCATTCCTTGTGCAAAACAAGAAAAAAAACTTCAGCTTACGTTATGGCCAATGGCCGATACAGAATTTTAACGCCAATATCGACCAATACCGATAATATTGTGCATCCCTACTTTCTGGGGATGTAGACCTGGGGAAGACCCAAAACACACTGGAGAGTTTAGTATCTACTCCATCGTCTAGTGTAAGTATGAATGGGAGTTTCCTCTGGTGAAGGTTGTGAGAGATGAAGACTCAGAATCATCTTGTTGGTGCTTCATGTACATTTATGACAGATCCGGGTCAGAGCTGCACCACATGCTGTGTACAAGTCGGACAAAGTTGGAGACAGTATCGGCCTGTTATACTCTTCGCTCTGCACATCTGAAATACTCAGAGTCATCTTTGTCCCTAAATATAGAGATACACGACAGGAAGTCAAAGTCTTACCTAAGTTGTCAAACAGAGAAACAACAACCTAAGACCTGCTTCTAACCTTCACACTGACCAGACATAGAGTTTGACCTCTGAAGATCTTAGTATGACAGAAAATCATATCATCATCTCGGAGGGTGATAGGGATCTGTGGATTGTTTTGCTTAACCTGCTGCTCAATGATAGAAAACTGATGGATGCTGCACAGAGTACAAACAATATATCATTAAAGCTATTTTCCTGGAAAGAGTTTCTTGCTGTAAATGTTATGTTTGAATAGAGAGCACAAACCTCCACCAAGGAATAATCCACCTCTGACCTCCACCGAATTGTCTCAGGTTGTTGACATCATCAACCTGCATGTGTGTGAAGATATTTAACAATTTTACCCAATTTATTTGTTTGCTGCTACTGATTCCTTCTCCTTCTTGTTCAATCATAGCCAGAGTGGTGGTGTGTGCTGCCCCCTGTTGGTTTGCTGGTGTCACTGTCTATTGTAAAGCAAACAGTTACAGATGCTGGATTGTTTTCGTTGTTGTTGTTGTTTTCGTTGTTGTTGTTGTTGTTGTTGTTGTTGTTGGACAGTATCCCGTCCTCTGTTGTTGTCGAAAATTAAATAGAGTTCCTTGGGTAATACCCTCGCTCTCCAGAATGAATCGAGATCTGTTCGGTAGTTTTTCCATAACGTTGCTCACACACAGACAAACAAAGAAGTCCTCATTAAAACATTCACCCATTATAACTGACAGTTTTCTGGATTTATTGTGGACAGGATCCCATCCACTGATCTTACCCAAAAATTAAAGCAAAATTTGTTCAGTCTGTATAAAGTAGATACAGTAGTTTTTCCCGTAATGCTGCTAACAGGTGAACAAAGGTGGAGGAGCTAATAAAGGAATAAAATCTGATTTGTATTCACCATTATATTATGAAAATAGAGTGGTTTCAATACTCTGCAAGGCCATCTCACCTGCCAAGAGTGAAATTATTATTTTTCTAACTAAGTTTTTCCTGCTACCTGCAACACTGCAAAAGAAAAAGTAATTAAAACTCGATTATTTGTAGCAGCCACCTGGACAGACTTTGTTCAAAACTTCCATCATATATGCACTTTTTAAATTGTGCAGCCAGTTATGAAGCTTATGTATATATGAATCAGCCGTATCACACAGTCGACAAAAGGACGTTAAAAAGCGCGACGCTGGCCTCGTTCGGTACAATAGGCCTTAATGCTGCATTTGAGCGAGGCCGTCACCACATGCAGCCCAGAGAAAGCAGGCAAGACAGAGTAAACAGTTTGTTCCTGTGAACAGCTCGATGCCAATCAGCGATTAATGAGGCGACGCTGGAACCACCGGCTGAGAGAAGTTAAACTGAGCTGAATTAAGGAGCAATATCATCCCTCATGCAGGTGCTCGCCGAACGAATAACTGCTTTAATTACTGTTATTCAATCATTTGCTTTTTTTTCCCCGCCGCATCCAAATAACACTCTGGTATTATCCCTTTTTCTTGTCAATTTACAGACGCCTATCACAGACATCCTACCTACATGTTTTGCTCGTGGCGCTAAAGCATATGTGACCCTCAGAGGGGAGGGGGTGGGGGGAGAAGAGAGGCAGCAGCTTCCAGTCTTGAAGTGCGTATTGTAAAAGAAAGAAAAGCTCAATAGCAAGGTGCAGTTAGCAGAGTCCCTCTCTTTGAATGGGTCCTTATCTTGGTTTACATACTCGGGGTGGAGAGGTTTGTGGGTGCCTTTGATGGGAAACATCTGTGTGTGATATGGGGGCTCTTCAGGGACGGGGGAGGAAAAAGTGGGCGTCTTTGCACCTGCTTTGGTACACGGCTTCACAATGCTTATTATTTCTGCTGGAGGTGTCTCATCATGTTTACGCCGCCGCGTACTGTCAAGATGAACGGCTGTATACTGTACTCGTCAACTTTAATGGTACGCGTACACACCATGTACATGTCAAAGTCAGATATCATATATGTACATATCAAGTATAATTTCCGGGTATTTTGATGGGAAACATTTTGGTCAACAAGCTGCTACCTTTCTCTTTGGGCTTTTTTAAATAAACAAACATAAAATGATTCCTGTCAACCAATCAGACGCAAGTATGGTTGATGACAGTATGCTTTAATGGTATGTGTGCAGCATATGTAATTGTAAACGTCAAATGTTTGGCAAGATGTGATTTATTGAAGAGCTTTTTTAAATCAGCTTTTTAAATAAGGATGATCCATTAGATTGAAAAGGCTAAGGGCTGATGCTCATAGACTGTATATTAAAAACAGACACGGTGTCTCAAAAGTCAAATGCAAAAAAGTGCAATACCACAGCTGGCCACTAGATGCTGGCACCAAAAAAAAAAAAAGAAGCTCCAATTGACTCTAATTCACAAATCCTAATTTTTAATCATAGAAAACTTAATTACCGTTTTTTCCGGAGTATCCACTGTGACCGGGTCTGATGTGACGACGCTAAATGTATCGGCGGCACAGAGCTTGCTAGCTTGTAAAAAGCTAACAAGCTTCATGCCGCCGACACATGAGAAACACCGGTGTTTAAGTTCAAAGCGTCGGAAAAAAGTAGCGACTTATAGTCCGGAAAATACGGTAATACATTTATTTCCACACTGATGAGTCAAATTCAACTCTTCTCCTCAGTGATCTGGTGGACAATCATCTCATCATTAAGTAGATATCAGCTTTCGTATCAGATCATAACAGATTTAGGGGTGTGGTCAGTTGGATTGACAGCTCTGGTCTCCAATGACATACAAGTGATTTGGAGGTTTATAACAACAGTGTCATTCATTGAGCAGTGTCCTCAGGTTCAAGGGTCAGACTACGTCCATCTCTTACATTCAGTCTATGTCTCAAACACGGGGCCATAAAGTCAGTATTACCGATCAAATATCTACATGAAATTCAGTTTTTAATGTTAAAATACTGACATGTACGTACACATTGTCCTCCTGTGATTTATATAAGGAAAAGTTTTTTTTATAACAGCATTACACTGCGGCTGGGCTGTAAACTCTTCACTAAATCCCAGACGATCTCCACAGTGTTGGAAACACAAGGGAACATTTATTTATTAAAGGTGAGGAACACACAGCCACGACTGATTGATGCACAGTATTAAGCAGGAAGCCCGATACTGACTGGAAATGTATCACTGAGAACAATAAATAGGCATAAACGATGAGAGATCCTGATGTTAAAGCTGCACCGATCAATGTTTTAAATCAACAATGGATCAAATGGCCATCTGTAAGGTGAAAGGGAAAGTAGCCTCAGCGGGGTTGTGACCGAGCCCCAGGAAACTTTAGCATCTTTGAAATTAAATGTTTTGGTTTTTCCCTTCAGATCAGCCACGCCACGATCATCAATCC
This sequence comes from Pseudochromis fuscus, assembly GCA_900323345.1. Taxonomy (NCBI): domain Eukaryota; kingdom Metazoa; phylum Chordata; class Actinopteri; family Pseudochromidae; genus Pseudochromis; species Pseudochromis fuscus. Next base: position 19,985 of record OOFC01014940.1, read on the forward strand.
CCTTTACAGTCCCAGCAGGCGGCTGGTTTCAGCCTCCAAAAAACCCCTGATAAACCAAAGACGTCTTTGTGTGTGTGTGTGTGTGTGTGTGTGTGACACTTTTGCTATATAACAAGTTTACAAGGTGATGTCAGTGTTAGTGTGTTCACGGCTCCCAGGTGGTCAAAGAACAATTAATGCTGCTTTTAAGGAAATGAACAAGTCAAAGTCCACCTCTGCGAAATCCACTAATGATGCTTTTTGCTACCTAATGTTGCAATGTTTACTCACAGCCACTGATTCACAAGAAAAACTCCCATATACAGCTTCTTTAATTGATTCCTCTCCACCAATCAGAAGCGAGTATTACTGACGGCAGAGGATACTGCTTATGCATGAAAAAAAAAAAAAAAAAAAAAGCCTTTGTAAATGTTAGTGGTCTGTGAAGTTGACCTTTTTTTCCACATGAAGACAGAAATAATGCGGCTTGTATTCTCCGGGGAGACCCGGGGAGGGCCGAGGCAGCCCAGGCACAATAGCTGTGTAGGATTTGAGTGGATTGACACAAAACAAACGAGGTGATTTCCCTCAGAGTCAGAGGAGGGATCTATCTACTCGCAGAGCCGCACGCTGACAAGTGGCGGTCCCCGGGGACGACAAATAGAGATGTTAGCGCTCCAGAGGGAAACGGGCGGCTTCCCTTCCTTTCATGTTACTAAACATTAAGGCACAGCAGAGCAAAGGAAATGAGGAATCTGAAGACACTGGAGGAGCTTTTATATGATAAATATGATTTGAGCGTCACTTAAGAGACAGCAGAGTCATGGTTTGTTGAAGACATGCTGTTGGGAAAAGACGTGTACTATATATGATCTCACCAACATGTGCTTTATTTTCAGATTTTTTATTTTTTTTTAGGGCTAATCCTCAGTTTACTGATTTTTAATGAACTGCACTTTCAAGAAAAATCTGCAACAAACGTGCAACAAAACTCCTGCAAAATGTTTCACTGTGCTTCTATGAAACTGTCACAGATTATTACTCTATTAAAGCAGCAATTCTGTGTGATGTCTTCCCCAAACTGCAGCGAGAGGGAACTATTTAAAGCTTAAAGACTTTAATCCGGAGAAATCCTGTGCTGTGACATGAGGCCGCTGCAGAAAACATGCTGCTGTTTGTCACCTCGGCGAGTCTCTGAGTCTTTAGCAGAAAGAAAACCAAACATCTTTAAGTGTCCACCTCTTTGAACATTTACTTAGCTCCTGGAAAAGTGCACACATCCAACGGCTTAATTTGATTTAGATAAGTAAGAGAAATCATTACGCTGGAGGTGATGCGCTTCAATACAAGCAGGTGAAGTGCAGCTTTGAGTTCAACATCTGATTGACACAGTTTGGATCTTTTTATTTTTTTCCTCCTGACTTGGCACCGGGGTGTGACGTGATCTGTCTCATTGAGACCCCCAGGGGGGTTTTTCTGTTGGCCTCCTGCCCGACAACACAACCTCCCAGGTGGGTCAGAGGACACGCCCACCTCCCTGACCTCAGCGTCGCAGCAGCTCCGGGTAAACAAAGCCCTCTGACTCCTTCATCCCCCGGGAAAATCTCTCTCTGTGTGTGTCTCTGTCTCTGTGTCTCTGTGTCTCCTGCTGTCCTATGAAACAAATGGTTTTCTGTAGCTGATGACTGAGGAACACACGCCCGCTGCTGTGTGATCCGCAGACAATCAGACAATGCCTTCCCCTCGTCGTTGTCACCGCATCTTCTTCTGTCTTGGCAACGTTCGTCTTCAGACATTTGTTTTGCATTGTTGATTTTTTTTTTCCTATTGTTTATGGTCGATTTTGCAAATGGATGTTTATTCTCCTCCTTAATGAAAATTGAAAAAACTATTTATCCGCTTTGTTTTGTAACTTTTTTTTCTGATGATGGGTTGTTTGTTGAAAAATAATTTCGAATGTACAATAAAGAATCAGAGTCTTTGAATTTTCTTCAAATCGTAGATGTTTTTCAGAAAATGTCATCTTTTGTTTAATGCTTGGCTGCATGGTTTGATGGCCGGTACTTCAATTTACAAAGCCTCGTCTCTCTCGTTTTTTATTTTTTATTTTTTTCAAACACTGCTGAATCTCTGAAACTTTTCAGTAACATTTAAAGTTTGTCAAGGAGAAGACCTGTTGAATAATACATTGTCTTCATACAAACCTTGTATAATAAAGAACTGATGAAGCTGAGACAACTTGAACTTGTTGGAAAGTTCAGAGTATGATTGTTGCCATGATATATCACAGTAGATCTGGAAAAAACTGATGACATACAGCCAATCTGCTCCTTGTATATTCACACAGGGAAAAACTGCAAACTGCATTTAAAAGATGGATGTAACCAGCAGGTCTTGAAAGTGAAGCCAGTGTCAGTGTCAGATCATAACAGATTTAGGGGCGTGGTTAGTTTGATTGACAGGTCTGGTCTCAAAGGTGGTTTGGAGGCTTGTTTACGGTTGAACTCCAGTCTCATACACAATACCATTAATGACCACTAGATGCTGGCTCCAAAAAAAAATTCGGGCTCCAATTGACTTCAGTTCAAAAATGGTCATTTTCAATTCAAGTCATTCAGATTCTAAATCATTAGCTGAAGTACAACCCTTCTCCTCAGTGATCTGGTCCATCTGAAAATCATGTCATCATTAAGGAGATTCAAGGAGAAGTTCGGGGCGGGGTTAGTTTGATTGACAGTTCTGGTCTCCAATGTGACTCTCATATACATTAGGCAGTGACCTTGGGTTCAAGCAGCGG
>OOFC01014945.1:0-14919 GCA_900323345.1 Pseudochromis fuscus
TTTTTTTTTTGTGTGTGTGTGTGTGTGTGTGTGTGTGTGTGTGTGTGTGTGTGTGTATGTGTGTTTCAGAGCAGGAAAGATTAAGAGGGAGAGTACTGCAGGTGAGCCCTCAATGTAATCAATCACCACCACGTCACAGGGCCCAGGACTTGTGGATTACCCCTTCGACTGATATCTAGTTTGACTCCACATTTTTTTGCATATTCATTATTTCTGGCAGATAAAGAAAGAACACACTCTGCATCATTACTATACTTCAGGAAAGGAAGATAATAATCAACCCCCACGCCTGAGGAGGAGGGGGGGGTGGGGGCGAGGGGCACCATGACAGCTCAACCACATGGCCCAACCAGTCCAACACCCTGCACAAACCCCACCATCCACCTCAGACACACACACAGTTGGCCACATCAGGATACAGTGCTGCACATGAATTCCGGTTTAAACAGTATTCTGCTCGGTTCACACCAACAGATTAACCGCAGGTCTTTCTGCGACCGGTAATCATATCCTGGACTAGAACTGAAAAGGCTGTCAGGCCTTCAGGCAGCCACAGCAGCACGATGTAGCTCATTGATACTGCAGCCATGTAGCAAAACAAGTTCAGTAACTCTATAAGGTGTGACACAACCCTTTAGATGCAGTCGTGTTCAATCATGCTTCAGTACCACACAGGTGAAAGTCAAAAAAGTTCTCTGAAAGTGAAGAATCAGAAATATTCATGAACTGACTCAGTCGTCCAATCAGTGATCAGTCACATCTGAACAAGATCCATCTGATGAGAAACCATTTAAATCCAATTTAATCAATTTTGATGTCTCCACACGTTAAGATTTGAATTTACTATCATGTCAAGACAGTAGTTAAAGCTTAGATCATAACAGAGGAAAAAAAATTTACCCCACACAAACCTGAGCTTGGCTTTACCTGTGGTCTCTGTTCATGTGGTGAAGCTGCCTCCAAATGACATTTTTTAAGATCTTTAACATAACATCAATTACTCAAACTAACCCATTAATGGATAAAAGAAGAACAGATTTTGTTAAATATATTTTCTCTGCAACATTTAAATGGTGCAAACACAGAGTACTGCTGTTATATAATTTCTCAGGTCATTAATAGGGACTGTGGCAGTAATTATAATCAGCTCCAAATGCACAAAACTACAGTTTTACAGTTTGTGTATTTATTACACACATTTGCCTAAAACTTTTAATCCTTTATCTTTGTTTTATGACTGCAGATATATAACTGGTCAGAGACGTTGAAGTTTTATTTATTCTTTTTTAATTTATTATTTCAGTCAGCACTTTGGCTGATGATGCTGTCTTTTTAAAGTGCTCTATAAATAAAGTTGAACTGAATTATTTATTATTGTTGCTTTTTTTTGTGTGTCTCCTTTCTAATCGGGACCAGAGTAACTAATTTTGCTCCTGTCATGAATCATGTTTAATGTAATGGAATGAAAATAATACATTATTTAACACACTGAGGAGACTTCTGTAGCTTTCTTAAACCTAAATCAAAATCTCAACTTGATTTTACACAAAGGCAGCAAACTTTTTTTTTTTACTTTTCTTTTAATTTTCTTTCCAGACCTGTTTTGCTTTACTTTAATCTCAAACACCTTTCATGTCTGATTCAGTTTCTTTATCTCAGAGTGACGACAGGGTGGAGAGCAGAGGTGATCTCAGTGGTTTGCTGAGGCAGACGTGTGGCTACAGTCCTCTGCAGCTCTCTGAACTCTCACCGCTCCACATCTCCACTCATGTACAAACACACCAACATAAATGCTATTGTGTGGCCTTTCACCAGCACCGAGCATCGGCGCTAACAGACATTGTCTTTGCTTTCTCCCTGCTGTGTATTTTCAGAATGATTATTGTATGGCGCATACAATATGTGAACGCCATCATTGTTGAGAGGAGCGGGGCAGTTCTTTCAGCCGGAAATGACCTGCCAGGACCCCTGGTGACCTTGCAGGGAAAGCGATGACCTCAGACTGACCCTCGTGTTTGTCCTCAGCTCGGACTATGATGGAGGCAGATCAGCTGCTCTGCTGACTGAGGGAGGAGAGGGTGATAGGTGGGGTGACTCGAAAACAAGGAGTGCAACAATGTGCTGGAAATTCCCTCAGAGGTGCCACTTTTAGAAGAGTCGGTGCAAATGTGGCTTATTCTTATTTTGGGATGTTCAGATCACACACTTAGATTTTTATTTATCGTCAAGAGAGTTTTCTGTCACACTCACAGCATCAAAACAGTGTCAAAAAAAAGCCTCCAATACAGTTAAGTGGTGGTTATCAACACAAGCACGCCCTCTTTTGATGAAACGAGGGTAGTGCATGCACACAGGTCTTTGTTTTTTTAACCATAAATATTGGAGTAAAGAAAAAATTTAAATGTAATCCAGAAAGATGGAGACAAAAACAACAAAATGTTGGGTAAAAACAATAGAAACCTTATTTAAAAAATAATAAAATGTTAGGTTAAAACAGCCCATTTTACTGGGTTAAATTAAACCAGCAGGTATTTGGTCAAATACCGTATATTCTGGACTATTGAGCACACCTGCCTATACGCTGCTATTGAATTTATTTGAACAGTTTCATGTGGTCCACTCTGACCGGGTCTGATGTGACGACGCTAAATGTATCGGCAGCAGGGAGCTTGCTAGATTGTAAAAAGCTAATGAGCTTCGTGCTACAGATACTGAGCCACACCGGTGTTTAACCCGAATTGTTCAAAGCATCAGTAAAAAGTAGCGGCTTATAGTCCGGAAAATACGGTATTTATCCAGTTCTGGGTAAAAACAACCCAGAAAGTGTGCAAAGAGCCTACTACTCCATCCTGAAACAGTTGCTGTGTAATCTGAATGACCATGCTAAAACAAGAGTCTCTCCAAAACTTTATTTCCAATTTGACAACTTTCCATGTCATTGCCCATTTCACAAATATCGGTTTCCCCATCTTCCATGTCTTTTCTCGCATACAATCTAATCTCTTTTATTCTTTAAATCTCACAGCCAAAAGAAACACCACTTAAAAAATAAAAATTATACAAAATGTAGAAAACATGACTGAGGAAACACCACAAACAAGCATTTGGGAGATGACACAGAATCAGAGCTTCAAAGTTGTTCAAATACAAATGTCAGTCAGGGGCGAGTAGAAAAAAAAAGTTGCAAGTGCAAAAGAGATAAGATTGGAAAACGTGATCATCCTCGTGCTTAAAAGCTGGAGGTGATTTAATCATAGAGTACAGTGTATGTGAGTAAAGACATGAGATTGAAAACACTCGGGCCCTTCAAGCTATTCATTTCAAAAACAGTCCCTTAACCATACAAACTTAGGAACATCAGGTGAAAAAAACATTCCAGATGTGAACATGAAAACAAGTCTGAGCCCAGTGTGACAAAGTTTAAGGGCAGCTCAACTGAAAACAAACACGTACAACCAGAAGTTGTGATGCAGCTGCTCCAGAGCTGAGCACGCAGTGACCTCAAGTTTATCACAAGGCACAAGTGTTTGGATAAACCCATCACTACCGTCAGATGAGATGTTTAAAGTCCATGTCTGAATTCAAAGATGGTAACAAAAATGTGTAAGCATGAGTCACATTTCATTTCATTCTTGTACAAATCGTCGGTTGATGTTGTAGCGGGGATGTTTGTGTGCGTGTCTGCAGGAGGGGGTTTAGAGGGCGTCCAGCAGACTGTCGATGCGGCTGACGAGCTCTTGCCTCTTGCTGGTCAGAGTCTTCTCGCTCTCGATGTAAGCCTCCTTCTTCACTTTACCCGCCACCAGCCGCTCTGCCTCCTGGCAGGAGCGGCACACCAGCTCCTTCACCTGGCCGTCCAGCTTCTGCACCTCTCCCACCTGAGGACCCAGAGAGTGGAGTTAGCATCACTGCAGTTAATAGAAGTTACCTTTTCGCTAACAACACCCGTGCCACTCGCCTTATCAGCCAAGTCGGAGCCCTCCGCTTTGAGGCGGGCTTGCAGCGAGCTGATTTCGTTGGTGAGAGCGCGGTGGTCGGCCTCCAGTGTCTTCCGACCGCTATTGAGCGCCCCCGTGTCGCGCGATTGCTTGTAGCGGTTCACCACCTCGTCCATGTGGCGGTACAGGCCGAGACGTTTGTTGACCAGAGTCAGCACCTGCTCTGTGATGGAGGCCACCTTCATCCGCACCTCGGCTGCAGGATCCTGGGTAAAGAAAAGACACACCCATAAGAAAATATATTGGAGAAGCTGCTTAATGAGCACGAGGATACATGAGGTCAGCAGAAACCAGGCGATGTCATACCTTTGTGATGGCAAAGTCCAGACGCACATAGATGATGACGGTGAAGAAGAGGATGTAGAACGCTCCAACAACCAAAAGAGGCTCCTGCAGCATCAGGATCTTATTGAAGTTATAATGAACCTGGTGATAACGAGAACAGGGTTAATAATTCAGATTTGAAAATTCACATTCGTACAAAGACAATGAGGCTGACGTCTGGTCCCCAAACAATACTGAATACAATTTCGAAGCCTTTAGTGTCTAAGATTTTAAGCTTGTATCGGGTAAGAGTGGAGAAAAGAAGAGCATGCAACAAAGACCTGCTGCTGTTCTCAAACCAGTGATATTAACTTACTATTGTTTTGCATAGACTGTGTAAAAATATCGACAAAGCAACAGGGTGTCAAGTGCAAAAGAAGTGCGGTATCAAACACTAGATGTCGGCTCCAAAGGACTTCAGTCCAAAAACTTCATTTTCAATAATGCCAATACATTTTTTTTTTATTTTTTTTTACAGGGTCATTCAGATATCACCTGGGCTTGAGTCTCATACACATGTGCAGTGTCCCCAGATTCTGTTTTTTAATCCATGGTTTAACTTACCACAAAGTCTTGGATGTGCTGTTCCACCAGGTTGTTTTTAGTGGCAACCAGCACCGGGCGGCCAAAAGTGTCCAGATACGTGTAGTGCAGCTGGTTTGGCATGCGGTCGATCTTGTATGGTGTATCGACATGGATGTTTCTGATGAGGAAAGACGGTGAAATAGGAGCAATGAACATCAGCCACTGCACATATCTCCTCTCAGTCTGGGACACTCTGAGGTTTTCTTACAAACACTTACCTGGCTCCCTCTGGCAGGATGATTTTTACAGTCATGGAGTCAATGACCTGGTCATCGTACACATGGTCCACTAGCCTCATCTTAAGTGCATACTGGTCACCTGTGACAGAAAATGATACAACCCATTAGCACAGTGTGGGATTCAGTGATTAGGAAATCTGTGTCTACATTAGATGAATGAGTTGAAATCGTTGACTACGACCGGTACAGTGCCTTAACTCATCCTTTAATATATTATCTTTAGTGTTATGAGAAATCAACTCACCCAGAGTGTAGAGGTACTCATAACTGGGCAGATTGTAGCCGATGATGTAGTGGGTCTTCCAACCCCCAAACAAGGGGAAACGAGGCCTGACCTCCACCTCCACAGAGTCATCCAGAACCTGCAGATGGGAGGTGGATATGTTGCCAATTTCATCCCTGTAGTAAACGTCTTGGGCCGAGGCGGGAAGGATGGTCTGTTGAGGAGAAAGTACAGTCATCATAGTAATCAACAAAATGGTGAAAACAAGTCAGACAACAGCGGTTTGAGTCACAAACAACAAACCTTGAAAGACTTGACAGATGAGATGCCACTGTCCGACTGACGCTGGTAATCATAACGTGAAAATGGGCCCTTCAGGACGGCTCCAGTGTGCCTCAGGTCGATGGTTTCTTCCACAGCAATGTTGCCCCAATGAGACACCTCGATGGTGCGAGTGATGCCGCTGATGGTGAGGAAGGGTGTGTTGTTTTCATAATGGATCTTCATTGTGTCCTGAACAGTAGAGAACACAAAACAAGAGCAGATCTGTTAACAACAATCTGGCAGCTTCACCTGAAGCACATCCAATCATTCCTGAGCCGTACCTCGCTGAACGGAGCGACGTCACGGAAGGGTCCATACTCAATTATCTCATCAGTCTTGCTGGGGTTGCCGAGCTTGGTGTAGCTCTCCACGGTCTTAGAGGCCAGGCGGACACGTGTGGTCTGGCTGCGGGTGGGGTATGGGGAGTACAGGTAGTGGTTCCCCTGAAACACCACAAGCTGACGCTCAGCCTGGGTGATGTGTGTGGGGAAGGGCTTCAGCACATGGCTCAATGTCATCTCCACCTTGGCTTTCAGCTGAGCACCTGCAGCCAGACTGGAGGGCAGCTGCACTTTGTAGAAGTCGCCACTGTTACAGAACACAGAGGACCACAGGAATTAGGTATTTACATAACAATGTATTCCATCAGCTTCTCATAAAAATTTAGTTTTTTGTGCAGATACTTTTTTTTGGAGGAATTTTAAGAAACAATACCATCCATCCATCCTCTATACCACTTTGTTATCAGATTGATTAACCAGATCCCCTCAATGTGGAGAAGCAGCAGCTCTACTCTGAACTCCTTACCCCATTACACAATAAAGGAAATTCATTTAATCTGCTTGTGTCCATGATCATTACCTAACATTCCTGACTATAAGTGAGGATAGGGATGTAGATCGAGTGGTAAACACCAAGCCTCGCCTTGCAGCTCAGATCTCCCTTTACCACTACAGACCGGTACAGTGACCACATTGCTGCTGCCACTGCTTCCAGCCTGTTATTGATCTTACGATTCCTGAGATACTTAAACTCCTCCACTTGAGGTATGTTCTGTTTGCTGACCTGGAGGGGGCATGCCATCCTTTTCTGTGAGAGAACCATGGACTCATGAGACAATGGTTTGTTTTAAATAATATGTGTAAAACTTATGACTTAACCAAAATGCCTCACTTGTCGCAAAAGAATGGTTTTATGCTTAAATTATCACAGTAAATGTCACAGGACTGAAACAGTTGTTGCTGGAGCCAGGATGTGTGGGACAACAACACTCATCTTGCATTTCCTTGGCTAAAAGTGGAGCAAATTTAAAAAGTTTGGTCAAAAATGTCACTTTTTGCGACTAACTCAGTTAAAATTTTAATACAGACGCACCAATAATCATGTATTCTCCTGAGTTTATTTGTTTGTATAAGCAAATCTGATTACTTTACAAGCGTCCGATCTCTTACCTTTGGCCCTGAATTGTTGCTTGCTGGAGTTCAAGTGTGCCATCCTCCTCTTCATCACCCTTCACCTGTGAAAACAGTTATTTTGAGCTTTTCTCATTTTTTACTCTATCAGGCATAACACAAGTAATGATTAAATTTTAAAATGAAACAGAAAAGACCTATGTGTAGTGTACTGCTCTGTCTAAAAACAAAGCATTATTCCAGTTTCATTCATAGTGGAAAGGGGCAGGCCTGTGCGCAGTCAAACGCGGAAGTTAGCTGCCCAGCGCATACGTGTCATTCAGCTACTGACAGCGCGTGGAGCCCGGCGGAAGATAACGTGTGGTTTTATCCGCATCCTGTGCAATTGAAAATGAACGTGTCCAGTCCGGATTCAGTTGTTATGCACATTTTCACGAGCTGTCGTGAACGCTTTGCACTTAGCAAGACACAACTTGCACGGGGAGTGGCTAACTGTGGCTATCTGACTCCACAGCTTACATAGCTCGTTGGCCGCAGTAAATCACAGCTCATAGTTGGTAGCTGTGCTCCCGTGCATTCAATGAACATGTTGTAACATCCCATTGCAGCAAGATTTTATTCACTGCACCCTGACACTGACAGAACAAGCACATATATGTAAGATGCTGTACAGTCAAGAAGTGTGTAGCTTACTACAAAGTAGCTAACAGGCTGAAGCTAGCTAGCCGGGTTACAGGCTTCATTCCCGGATATTTGTCTCACCGAGGCTCCGATGTACGCCAGGTGTGGGGCCAGGTCCTCTTCCACGGCTATAATAAAGCTCTGGACAGCGGAGTGTCCCTGGTTGGACAGCACGATCTCCGTAGTGATCTTAGCCAGATGAGTGCCCAGGTCCACTGTCCTCTTCACGTCTTCGTTGACCAAACCGCCCGCCGAGACTTCCGAGCCCGCGGTGGCCACGAGCAGCAGCCAGGCGGCAAGAAGCGGCAGCCTTCGTGTCATAATGAAAGGAAAGAGGAGCAGAAATACTTTGGGTTAAGCGAAATGACTGGAGGAAATGTAGAGCAGCGAAGAAAGGCCGCCGTGCCGCTCTACATCAGAAAGGATGACGCTTCATTCGTTCAGGCGTGATGACGTCACGGTGCGCTCTTTGCAACGTGCTGTGCGTCTGAGCACTTCACATGGGATTTAAAAAGATACGACTGTTTCTTGAATGGCAGTGACCTTTTTCTTGCTGATGGGGACAATATTAGTTTACCTTTATTAAAACAACAGTAGACCGACATTGTTCAACATGTTCACACATCGTTACTCTTCTTGGGGCACTTCTGGCGCAGTATCAAGCCGAAATAGCTCAGTTGGGAGAGCGTTAGACTGAAGATCTAAAGGTCCCTGGTTCGATCCCGGGTTTCGGCAAAAGGGTGTTAACTTTTAAATAAAGTGTAATTGTTCTGTATTTGCATCCAGGTAGTTGGTGGCCCCTTTGTGTCTTTCTGCTACCATAGACGGTATACAGAAATTGGTTTCAAGAATGAAGCCAGTGCAAAAAAGTCCAATACTCCCAATGACCACTAGATGGTGGCTCCAATTTACTTCAATTCCAAAATCCTGATTTTTAATTGCTTAGTTTCTCGGTCATGATTAGTTTTTAAATGGTTGATTTCACCCTCTGTCAAGCCAAAATAGCTCAATTGGGAGAGCGTTCAATTCATTTTGGCAAAAAGGGGATACTCTTAGGTGGCTTCGACAAGTGGGTAAGACTTAAAAAATGTGTAGATGTTCTATGTTTGTGGCCCCACTTTGATGTTTGACATCCCTAGTCCACAAACCTATTGGTGACATCATGTTGGCTTTGTCCATTCTGTATACAGTCTATGGTAGAAACAATGTGACTGACAAGCCAGTGAAGTGTCTTTAAATGGCACAGAGGCCAGAGAAACTGTTAATCAGTGACCGCCGTCAACTGCGAGTGACCTGGCCCCAATTAATTAAACTTCTGCTATTTACATACAACTGTGATTCCTTTCACCAAATTGTTGGAGGCCAGGATTATCAATCAAACTAACCACCCTATATATTCCTCTTTTTGAAGACTACTTAATTAAGATTTTTTTTTTTGTTTTTTCAGATTGCCCACCACATGTTGAAAAGAAGAATTCACTTTAGCAAATGACAGCAGAATCACTTGAGGAAAAAATTATATTGTATGACTGAGTAGTACATGATTTGAATCTGGTTGCTATGTCCATTTCTATAAAAAGTATATGAAGCTAAATGGTCATGATGCGGCTACTAACCAGCTAATCAGAGTGTGGCAACAAACCAATTGGATGCAAACACAGAACACCTGGATTTATTGGATTCAGTTGCTGAAACCCAGGATTGAACCAGGGATCTTTAGATCTTCAGTCTAACGCTCTGTCAACTGAGCTATTTCAGTCTGATGGAGAGTGAGTTTGGAGATTTGAAAATTAAGCATGACTGAGTAGTTCATAATTTAAAATGAGGATTTTTGAACTGAAGTCAATAAGAGCCAGAGACTTTTGGAGCCAGTATCTAGTAGCCTTCTGTGGTATTGCACTGTTTTGCTTTGCATTCTTAGTTGAGCTTGTCCATTTCTACAAATAATCTATAGTTGTTACTTAAAAAGTGTTTTCACAATTTTTTGGCTTTGTAAAAATGTTTGAACGTTCCTCAGTTGTTGAGATCAGTTGAGATCACACCTCACCTCAACACCTCCACAACCTCATTGCTGCTTTACTGCACAAATCCGTATTTATTTTTTTTAAATACAAAACTAAATAAGGATTTGTAAAGGATTTGAAAACTGAAAAATAATGACAGTAGGAGTAACTACGCAACTGAAAAATGGAAAAAAACGACAGCAGGAGTAACAAAGTACCTAAACAATTACAAATATCACAGTAGGAGAAACTGAAAAATAAAAAAGAAGATGACAGTGGGAGCAGATAAATAAAAACAGCATTTATTACTAATTTGATTACTAATTTGAAACTATATTAAACCCCTACATGGACAGATGTCACTAAATTCATAATTTATGACAGGACATGTGTGTTTTGTTACTCCTATGGTTCTGTGCAACAGGGCGTGTCCAGCGCGTGACGTCAGCCCTCGCGGACAGAGCTTGTTTTGGAGGAAGTGAGCAGAGATCGGCTAGTAGCTAGCACATTAGCTTGACGGGAAAAATCAGCGTCAACGGGAACTGGGAGAAAGACCATTACACCCAATTGTTACTCGAGGGACTTAAACGTCGGCAGTGGCAGTGTTGATTTTGACGAGACGTGTTATCTGAGAGGCTAGCTGTCAGAAATAGTTTGGCTGTCGACGCCGTGAACGTGTTGTTTTGTCACGGCAGACATTTGTGGGAGCTGTTAGCTTGTTAGCTAGCCTGTGCGTGAGCTAACGCTTTCACCCGAGGCAGAGGAAAAGTCCACTTTGGATTTACTTTCACCGAAGGATCGTTGATCAGGTTAGTTCGTGGTGACTTTAGCTGTAGGTTCCACTGGCGATATGTGTGTTAGCAGTACAGCTGCTGTTATGTAAGTTTCACATCTGTTAATAAAGCTTGGTTAGCTAACCAAACGCTAGCTTAAAAATAAGAAGTGTCACTGGTGTAGTGGCTAATTGTTAACTAATGGACACTGGGTTTTAAAACTTAAAGCTTCGGCGGTTTGGCATGATTTTCTATTTAACAGTGGCACTGATTCCAGGGATCCGTCGTTTTTCTAGCTATCTCAAATACAGTGTTTATTCACCCTTGCTAACCCTTTGCAAGTATATTTGAAATGTATGTTAGCTTAAATGTGAACACGCGAGTCCCTGTTGCAGTTCATAAAGTGGACATATTTTCCAACTGGGTTTTATATGTATCTCTGGATCATACCGGTAGGTGTATTGAGTCTAGCTACAATACTTGCGGTGCTAATCATGCTTGCCAAGTCATGGTTCCGTTAGTCCTGTGTTTTAAAACCATGTGATCAGTCCCTGACACACTGTCATGGGGTACAGATTATGAGCCGATGGCTTGTTGCTAGTTTTGCCTCGAGCTGTTTCTTCCCGTCCACAAAATAAACTGCAGCAGTGATATTTGATTGGAATCTATAAGGTCGTTCCATAATACTGTATCCCAGGTCTAACCTGACTGAAATGATGATGATTTAAGGCCCTGTGGTAATAGAGTTTGGACTTTGGTCATTACAGTTGTATGAGGTGGTTATTATTACACAGCTGGCTCGGTCAAAGTCAGAAATCCCTAGTGATGTGTTCAGGAGGCTCTAACAGAATATCTACTTTTAAAAAATACAATATAGAGCTTTAATTGTCATGTATAGTTTCAGTGTCACAGCTTTTATGATGAATTACACACATTACAGCTCTTGGATTCTTTAATTTGAAGAGGAAGAATTGAAGATCGCTGACAGTTAAAATGCATGTTCCTTATTTCCCCAAATTTACCGCACAAGATGTGTGAGCTGTTGCTATGCAGTTTCACTAAACTAAATTCCATAGATGGCAAATACTGTGAAGCACCTGGCAGACGTCAGCAGGGAAGTCATCATAATGCCTTACTGTGCAGACTTGTAATAATTAACACAATTCATTACTCCATTCAGTGTTTTTTAAGCAGCTGGGCGTGCTTTCAATTCACTGTGATGTTCAGCTTCATCTATCCACAAGAATGGTAACTTGGGAATTAAACAATGTAGTTTATTCCATTGAATGGTTTGTTAGCCATAGAAATATCATAAAATCAGTGCATTACAGTGTAACAAAAAGAACCAGATGCAATGATAAATTGGCAGCTCAACAACCCCGACACTACATTGTTCAATATATTGTGGAAAAAAATGAATACATTGTATTCAGAGTCTAATACAATGCAGCACAGCATGTAGTTTTTTGTTTGGAAAAGAAAAGAGACTTTGCACTCAGTTGCATTCCTAGACTTTTTCCCCATTTCTGTGGAGTAGAGTCTACAGACCTTATCAACTTTTAGTGAAATGCGTTGGGCTCACCAAAAAAAAGGGTCGCCAGTGCAAAGCTGTATCCATCTCGTTTGAGCAACTCTGGTGCTGTTTATGCTACTTTCTTCTAACTTTTTTTTTTTTTTTTTCACCTTTACAGCTGTGGCACAATGACATCAAGGAAGAAAGTACTACTCAAAGTCATCATCCTCGGAGACTCTGGGTGAGTGGTCTTGAGCACTTGCCTCAGCACAAAAGGGATTGGAATATTGATGCACTTAAGACAGCAGACAAAGATCCTTTCCGTCATATGTGATGAATGTTTTCCTGTCTTTTCTTTATTTCTCCAGAGTTGGGAAGACCTCATTGATGAACCAGTATGTGAATAAGAAGTTCAGCAATCAGTACAAAGCCACAATAGGTGCTGATTTCCTGACGAAAGAAGTCATGGTGGATGACAGACTCGTCACGATGCAGGTGCAGAATGAACATTGTTCACAAAAATACAAAGAGACCTCTCATTGAAACACAGTTGTCATATTTAAAATGATCTGATTGTTATCTGTCACTATAGTAATTGACTGACTGAAATCGTTTAATGATCTACCACTGAGAGAAGTTTAGAGTCCTATAGGGTGCTGCACAGATCTTCTGAATTTACATAATGTATCAGAAATTAGGAATTTGGGAGATTAAGTCAGCCATCTAACCCTGGTAAACATATCTTTACCATCTCTCTATACTGTACTTCAGATTTGGGACACAGCTGGTCAGGAGAGGTTCCAGTCCTTAGGCGTAGCGTTCTACCGTGGAGCGGACTGCTGCGTCCTGGTGTTTGATGTGACCGCACCCAACACCTTCAAGACCCTTGACAGCTGGAGAGACGAGTTCTTGATCCAGGCCAGCCCACGGGACCCAGAAAATTTTCCTTTTGTGGTGCTGGGAAACAAGATCGACTTGGAGAACAGACAGGTGGGACGAGATAGTTTATGTATCATGAACCAAACAAGAACCATTGAAATTTATGATTCTTCCAAATTTAACATCAACTCCGTTATGTTTCAGGTAACAACCAAGCGGGCACAGGCTTGGTGTCAGAGCAAGAACAACATCCCGTATTTTGAAACCAGCGCCAAGGAGGCAATCAACGTGGAGCAGGCCTTCCAGACTATTGCACGCAATGCTCTTAAACAGGTAACAGAAGGGCTACAAACCGGCAGGCGGCGGTGGTTTGACCCAGTTTCAACAATGTTGGGGAAACAACATATTTAAACATCTGTTTCTGTGAAAGCTGTGAGCAGCAGAGCGAGGCGTTAACTCTGACTGTATTATCTGATTTCAGGAGACCGAAGTGGAGTTGTACAACGAGTTCCCCGAGCCAATAAAGCTGGACAGGAACGAGCGAGCCAAGCCCTCAGCAGAGACCTGCAGCTGCTGAGGACACTGAAGATCTACAGGGGGGTCGTCATCGCCCTCACTACCCTGTCTTGCCTTGTCTAAATATCCCCTTTCCCATGGCCCACTGTGTTATTCCCTAAATGCCCAACATACAAGCAGCATCCCACTCATAGAGTATGCTACTACACAAACAAACATGCTGCACTCACATCGTTATGTATACAAAATACACATTTTCTATAAAATATGAGTCTCCAAGCCCAAAGAACACCTTAAGGAAACATTACGGCATTTACTTGTATGATGCTTATTACTTCCCAGTGTTTCCCCTTGTAGTTTATTTTCATGGCGGCGGTGGTTTGGGCTAATCTCATTTTCGGTCTCATTTATTCCACACCCAATTTTGGTTCTGACTGCTTTTATTTGGATACTTTATTTGGTAAATCAAAGCATTACTTCTCTACAACTTTGTGTTAATGATTTAATTTAGACAAACACATTTTTTTTTTTATTTTTTTTTTTAAATCAAAGTTTCAGTAGCAGTGGTGGTTGTTATCTTACTTTCACAGCCCACCACTGCTGCATGAATAGAGGAAACACTGCTCCCCCCCAGCCACCCCCTCGCCATTTATCTCATTTGTGTTGTGGCTTCAATTAGTTTCACTGTCAAACACTCGTTACCATGGTTTCACTTTACCTCATAAAAAAAAACCTTAAAAAATGTCAATTCTGATACTTAAACAGGGGGTCATGTGTGAAGGTGCACGCGTGGATCACATTAATATGCTGCCTGCTGATTCTTGTTAATTGGCATAGTAGAATTGAATTCAATGTTCAATGACAAGTTCATCAGACAAGTGTGTACAGATAGTTTTTTGCACTTTGCTGTCATCCTCAGTAACTGAAGACTTGTTGCGACATCTCATTTAGGAGCCACAGTAAACGTAGTTGTAGCTCAGGTTGAGGACATCATGTGAATAACGACTCAGATCCTTGGTGTAAGTGCTGTTCCTTTAATGGGGAAATGAAGGTTCATCTTGTAATCTTTTACTCTCGATACAACATTTGACATGAGAGTGAACCAAATCAAGACAGCGTGTCAATCTACCTGATCGTCCTGGAGAGGAGAGATTTTTCTCAAGTATAAATATCATTCATAACTGAGTACTATTAGCTAGTACCTTTCTTTTTACTGTCAACTATTGCAAGACTTTGTATATTTGCAAACCTCTCAATCATTGTGTGGGGAAGGCATAAAGAAGTTGTGTTGTAAATCTCCATATCCGACTCTGCCAGTTGCTCGTGTTGGCAAACAATTTAAGTGCTTGACATTTTCTTTTTAACCGATCAGATCTTTAACTGTCTGTTCGTATTATGTTAAACTTTGAAATGCATTATAGATTACAACATAGCATACATTCTGTAATT
>OOFC01014945.1:16625-26709 GCA_900323345.1 Pseudochromis fuscus
GCAGGATATTCTCACTGCGGCAGTTGCTGGTGCTGTACTGCATCTTGCTGGGGTCTTTCTCCTTGAACCACGCAGGGACCAGACCCCAACGCATCGAGGCCAACACACACTCATCCACAGGAGCATCCTAACATCCAGACAAACAAGGGAGGGACATAGTAACATGAGCAATTACACTCTATAATGCAAAACTCAAACATGCTAAGTATATGTCTTTTAGTACTTTTAACTTGTAGAAGATTATGTAATATGCCAATACTGACAGTCAGAGAAAATTGCAAATTACTGTCACTGTTCATAATTAACCTTCAAATAGTTTCTGTATCCTGGGGGAGACAGTCATTTCACAAGCTGTTTGATGAAAGGGCATCATGCAGGTGCACTCTGGATCCCTTTCAAGTCTTCAGATCATGTGACTTCAGGCTAACATATACAAATATACTCATAATTTGTATCAAAATACAAACATACTTAACAAATTATTGTACACAGTGTTGCTATCTATTATATTTCAGGAGGACTGTGTTTTAGAAAATAGTTTTCCACTCTCTTCAGAAAATTTAAAATGTGTAAAATATGGATTACACTACATTTTTCCTTAAAAGTCTAACCTTTAATTAAATGTTGATTAATATGTAGCAAAATGTTTCCACTTTTTAAAAATAGTACACAAAACATTCAAGAACGTAGCTTGTAAACTAATGTTTAGTGTTTTATAAGTCGACAGAAAAACTGCATAAAAAGGATAAAATGTTATATTAACTTCCCCTAATGCCAAAATAAATGTATCCTGAGAGGAGGGCGGTCTGATAATATTTGATATCTGTTCCCAAATAGCTATGTGCCCAATTAAAGGTTAATATATTGGGGTTATGTTTGCAATTTAGATTAATTACTATAGATAGGAACACGTGTACAGCAGTTGAAGTTACCTTGTCAAAGTGTCTCTGGGACAGCAGCACGGGACTCATAGACTGAGGACATTTGTTGTAAGAGGATCGGTATTTGTCGGCGTCTCCATCCCTCCAGCGGGGCTGTCTCCGCTGCCCGCTTCGGTTTCTGTAGGAGGAGGCTCGTCTCACCTCGTCAGGAGCCAAAGTGCAGGCGGTTCTTCCACACATCTCCCCGGGCCTGAAAACAACTTCTGCGTCACCTGAAACACAGGTTCGACCAGGATTAGCATGCTAGCTTAACTTACTTTAGTCATTTAGTTCCCCCTAGCTATAAACACGGCATTTAGAGACAATTCGTGCCTTACCTGTTTTCTAGTTATGTACTAGTAGTACACGAAGCAGTGTGTCTGCACTGTTATGAGTGCGGAGTTGTGTAAGGGGTGTGTTTAACTACGGTGCTGGGATTTGCCTGGGCAGGAACCGTTAAGTCACTGCGCATGTGTACTGTGACGTAAAGCTAGAGCCAATATGGCGGCAGAACAGAGGATATTCAAAACACAAACAAAATACAACAGACCATATTCAAACTCTCTACAGTATAACGTCTACAGGAAAAAGTAAGAAGTACGTCGTTAGATCTTTAATACGCGACCAAACAGTAATATTACACAGTAAAATCAGGGTTGCTACTGCAGAATATGCGAAAAAAATTAAATAAAAATAATACAATTCTTTAAAATCATGCCTACCACAGAATAAGTTAATTATCTGCACGCGTTTTGTGTTAAGATAAACAAAACAATAACGTCACCATGATGTATGCACAAAGGTTTTCCGCTCTAACGATAACATGAGGGATGCTAATCGGTGTGGACAGGTGTCAAGGGGTTGCCATGACAACATTAAACAAGTAGTCGGGGCGAAACTCCACCGGCAGTGAAGTTAATACACCTGTGGACCTGCGCAGGTGAGAGCAACAAACTCTGAGCTCTGAACCGGTTTATCTTTCTGTGACATATTACATCTTAATATAGGAGCTGACAGTGGTTTGGGAGCAAGTTTCAGAAAAAAGGACTATGACAATGACAGCTGCTTTATTTATTTTAAATTCTGACTTGCAACTGTTGTATGGATTTAAAACAAAAATACTATTGTTCTGTGCGAAGGCTGGTGTGAGAGATTAGATACCAACAGTATTTTTTAATGAGTATTTCTGTTGTTGGGTTTTGTGTCTAGTTCTGTGTATTGTGTTAAACAGGTAACTGAAGAAAAGGATCACACCCTGAGTGCCTGGGGTGTTAGGTACAAACCTCACGGGTGTCGCCAAGTGTCTCCTGCAAAGCAACTTGACCCACTTTCTAGTCCACTGCACTCGGAGAGGCTGATCTACAAGACCGGTAGCCAGGAATACAGCAAACACATAGTTGTTTACAGTATCTCAATAATGTTATCCGTAGCCATTATTTTTTGTCGCACATACATTTACACTCTATGATTGTGGACTTGCTGCTGCTTGACTGTGTCCTCTGCTGCTGTGTGTGCCTAACCAAACCACGAAGCAGAGCAAAAGACAATGGTCTTCTGAAGAATGAGAGCTGATGGTCGTATGGAGGCCATCAGGCGTGCACAGTCTGTCCTACTGGGCCAGGAGGGACACAAGCCTACCACTGGACACTGTGCACCAAGCCCACATGTTGGTGAGACTGAAAGCTACAAAGAAAACACTGTCCCTGATTCTTAAAATCAATGACGTGTATTTTCCTTAAATGTCAGTCAAAGAGTGGCTCCATCACCATGAATCATTGCACACGTTTGAGTTTTTAGGTTAGGTTTCTATTATACAATTGATCTATAGTAGAGGGACATAAAATGCTTTTCTCCCTGAACCTCTCTGTCAAACACTTCTTTTATCACTTCATATTGTCAAACATGACCGATTGGGCTTTTAGTTAAGGAAAATTCAGCATGTTCTTGTTGCGCCTTGCTACTGATGGACCCATTTGTAAACTGAAACATCATAATTGTTTGTCCTCACACCTCCAGACAGCCTAGCTTTCACAGAGATGGCTTATAGATCACGGATGCTGCATTATTCATGAGGTCACACTCAGGACAGGTGGCCAAATGTTTGAATGCAGAGGCCATGTATTAAAGTTTAATGACTTCACTTATTTTGACTTGAAGCCTGTTGTTATGTTGTCTTTGGCTTTGTGTTTATAGTGATACACCATGTATCCTTACATTTGACACATGTTTCATGCATTCAGGGGCCTATCTTAGTTGCACCTTTGTACAAATAACTGTCAAAACTGTCAAACTTATTTACATCAGCCTTGTACCATATGTATGACAACAATGTTGATTTTACTGTTACTGCAGGAGGAACTGAAGACCCATTCAAGTGCGAAAAGGTCACAGCCGTGGTCCAGCATTGCAGCCAAGACGAAGCCAACAGCATTCAAACAAGTACGTACGCCCTGCAAGCCAGAAATCAACATGCTGAATGGCTCACTTGGTATAATAATTCTTACACTTTACAGTGTTATCTCTAATGACTTTCATAGACAACTGGTAAAATGTGTGTGTGTGTGTGTGTGTGTGTGTGTCAGCTACGTGTCCTGAGGTGAAAGTTTGCCGCAGTTTTGTCAGCGCACCAGTTCCTAACCTGGATAGACTGAAGTTAGCCAAGGCCTGTGTGGATAAAGCTGTGAAGGTGAGCTGGATGTATTTAAATAATTTATAGCTATATAGATATTTATTCATTTTCTATACCCACTTATCCAACTGGGTCGAGGGGGTCTGCTGGAGCCTATCCCAGGAGAAAGGTGGGGTACACTCTGGACAGGTCACCAGTCTAACACAGACAACCATCCATGCCATAGACTGTATATAGAAATTCTAATTTCTATGTACAATCTATGATCCATGCTAACACTCATGATCACTTTAGACAAATAAATTAACCTAACAAGCCTGTTTTCAACTGTGGGAGGAACCCAGGCGTGCACAGGGAGAACATGCAAACTCCACACAAAAAAGTCAGAGCCGAGGTTTAAACCCAGAACCTTGTTGCTAGGCGACAATGCTAACCACTGGGCACCTATATAGATATATACATATAAATATATATGTATAGTATAAATGTACAACTGCTCCAAGAAGGAATACTTCATTTGTGTCTCTTGTCTGTCCTCTCAGCTGCACAAGGTCTTTGCTATCCAGGGCCCATACCCTGTGGTCAGGGCAGCGCTGAGGGAAAGAGGTTGGATTGAACAGCGTATACACTGGTCAAGGAAGCAGGTACACCGGCATCAGAGCGAGGAGAGCAGAGCCAGCGACAGCGATGATAATGATGGTGAGCAAGAAGTGTTACTGTCCAATGACACATCAACCCGTTTTGCCTGATTGTACATATCTGTCTGTATCTCAATGTTTTATTATTAATATTTGGTCTTTTTTCTCAGATAACTCAGATGATGTTGAAAAGGAACAGGATCACGAGGGACTACATAACCTTATGGTAAAAATAGCTGGTAGAGTTGTAGGCTAACTTACAGCCATAGATTGTATATAGAATGGACGAAGGTAACGTCACCTGTGGACTTGTTTTGAAGCCGGGAGTTTAGTATTCGAACGTCGCCATGTGGGTTGTTTGGAGCCAGAAGTGACCATATTTGGATATGAAGGGAAGAGTGAGGAGGCGGATCTGACCTTTGAGGGACAGGACACTGCCCAGTGTCTGAGAGGGTTAGGCTCAAGTTCAGAGCTGTTCTCATTGGAAACCAGAGCTGTCAATCAAACTCACCTCTAAACATGTCTCTTTTTGAAGAGTTTTTCTTGAGCCAGCATCTAGTGGCCATCAGGAGTGTTGCACTTTTTTTCACACAACCTCATTTTTGAGATTACTTTGTCCATTTCTATATACAGTCTATGATTACGACTTAGACAATACATTGATAACCTTGATTACCATGCTGAACATTTAAAGTTTGTAGGAGCCACACTCAACAGATTCAGCTCTCATCCCCTCCCTCGTCTCACTCCACAGTCTCGTATGGTGCGGAACGAAATGGTTTATTTCTATTGGACAAACCGAAGAGATGCCATCAGCACTAACTTGCATAAGGAGCAGATTACCAATCATTTTGCAAAGGCAGGCAGCTTCACCACCAAGGTACTTTTTTAAAAATAAATGTGATTATTATTTTTTACAGCAGCAGGTTGATGCTCTCTGTTTACACTCACTCTTTTTTTCTGACAGTCGGGGTTGTGTGTGAACCTGAGGAACCTGCACTGGTTTGATGCAGCTGACCCAGACACCTTCTTCCCTCGCTGTTATAGACTCGCAGCACAGGATGAGAAACATGCTTTCATTGGTCAGCTGTGATGCATTTGTTGCACTTTCACTTTTAATTCTCAATACTCACCTCTGTCTCTGTGCTCTGTGCAGAGGACTACAGGAGGACAGCATGCATCAGTCTTCTGAAGTACATTGTGGAGATGGATCTGCATGTTGAGGAAAACAGCACATGTCACAAAACTGTTAAGGGTATGATGTATTCCCCACATGACTGAGGAGTTATCAGTGTATCTCTGTCACAAAAAAAAACATTTTCTGTCTCAACATTCAGGCCAAAGGAAACAAAGAAAATGTCGATCTACACCCATGGACCTTTCCCAAATGATCAACAGCGCTCTCAAAGTATGTCAGGAGTTCCTGGACAGTCTGGAGCACAACGACATAGACATAAGCTTGACGACACCGAAAACACTTACAGAGGAGGAATGGGCAGATTTCATTCACAGTTACTATCTTGTTGTTCAGTGAGTGTGCATCAGTGTGTGCATGTGAGAAAGTGATAGTGAGAAACCAAAGTGCTCTCACAACAGCACCATCCTCTCTCTGCTTCCTCCCTCAGCGGTGGAGTGGAGGTGGAGAGCAGTGATCACTTAGTGGCCTGCTGCAAGGCCATGCTGCAAAAGCTGCAGAAGGTCAGTCCACAGCTGGGCATAGACGGCACACACAACATCTGGATCGTTAAACCTGGAGCCAAGTCCAGAGGCAGAGGTAAGAAGTCTGACACGATGAAACATTTCACGTATTGACTGAGGACGCCCTGGCTGAGCTGTTTCACCCGCCTCCGAGGTATCAAAACCATCAAGCATCTGGATCAGATCCTCACGCTGGTGGACTGTGATCCGAGCCTCATCACAGAGAGCAAGTGGGTCGTGCAGAAGTACCTGGAGTGCCCCATGCTGGTCCACGGCACCAAGTTTGACGTGCGGCAGTGGTTTCTGGTCACCGACTGGAACCCTCTGACTGTGTGGTTCTATAAAAAGTGCTACCTGCGCTTCTCCACGCAGCCTTACTCTCTGGATTCACTGGACAGGTGAGATAGTATTACTGAAGAGGTTGGGGGAGCGATTACAAACCATCCACTTTTTGTCTTATCTAATTAGGTCGTGGGGGGGCTAGAGCCTATCCCAGCTGGCCATGGGCATGAGGTTGGGATACACCTTGTGCAGGTCGCTAACATGCACACTCACACCTACGTTCAGTTTAGAGGGGTGTCCAATCCTGGTCCTCGAGGGCTGCTATCCTGCATGTTTTAGATGTGTCCCTCTTACAACACCTGATTCAATGACCAGAATCGTTATCAGGTTTCTGCAGAGCTTGATGATGAGCTGATCATTTGAATCAGGTGTTGGAAGAGGGACACATCGAGGACCAGGATTGGGGACCCCTGAAGTAACCTAACAAGCTTGTCTTTGGACTGTGGGTGGAAACTCACACAGGCACATGGAGAATATGCAAACTCCACACCACCGTACCACCCAGTATGAAACCCACTGAATTTTAAAATAGAAATAACAAGAAGTGAGAAACAGAAAATGACTAAGTTACTTTGCATGCCATATTTTGGCGGGAGATTTGATTTTACATCTGTTTCTCCCCTGGGTTTACATCTGCATGTAATTACAGTCTTCATATTTCAAATAAACTCCAACACTGAAACTTATATTTGATGCATTTTTCCATCCCTACAGATGTTATAAGTGTTTTCACAGGGTTGAAGTGAGAACTATTCATCTTAAGATTTAAATAAATATATATATATATCTGAATGCTTCAGAATTTACAAGAGATTAATCAGTGGGAGAACGAGAGTAACAGGTTATACACCTGTGCATTACCCATAACCAATTTTGTCCCATTTTCTCCTTTTCCATTATTTTAGCTCTGTGCACTTGTGTAATAACTCCATCCAGAAGCACCTGAGGCCCTCCCAACAACGCCATCCAGGCATTCCTGCAGACAACATGTGGTCCGATGACCAGTTCAGGACCTTTCTGTCCAGACAGGGTCAGAAAGCTCAGTGGGAGGCGGTGGTGGTCCCGGGAATGAAGAAGGCTGTGATCCACGCAGTACAGACAGCACAAGATCTGGTGGACTCACGCAACAACACGTTTGAGCTCTATGGTGCAGACTTTATGTTAGGTAGGACGGGCTCACTGTGTGTGAGACATAGTAAATTACATAAGACACTGTTCACAGAAATGGACAAAATGAGGTCAGTGCTTCAAAAGATTTAGGGGCACAGTTAATTTTAATGACAGATCTGGTCGACCATGTTCAAGGGTCAGACCTGCCACCTTACTTCACCCCTCACATCCATGTATGGTCACTTCTGGCTCAAAATACAACAGCATGGTGACATTGAAATGCTAGTCTCCTGGTTTAAAAATGAATGCATAAACCAACGGGTGACGTCACATTAGCTTCATCCATGTCCACTTACACCTGCATATTTGCAATAGTTTAAACATCATTTACTTCCCATTTAAATGGTGAACTATTTATGTCTTTACTGTGAAAATAAGTTTTAAAAATGTTCAGCACTTACATATTTTTGCTTTGATTTTCAGATGGTGACCTGCATCCATGGTTAATAGAAATCAATGCTAGTCCCACTATGGCCCCCTCGACCCCTGTGACGGCCCGTCTCTGCACTGCGGTGCAGAGGGACACGTTACGAGTCATCCTGGATCGGAGAGCCAGCCGCACCGCAGACACCGGAGACTTTGAGCTTATATACAAGCAGGTGAATAATATCTTTTCCTTCTCTGTAGGTTCTGGGCAGTTTTAAATGGTAAGGCTGATACAGTACTGTATGTTTCCCTTTCCATCTCTAGGCAGCAGTAGAAGTACCTCAGTATGTGGGCGTCAATCTACTCGTTGAAGGCTTAGCAGCTAAAGCCCCCTGTCCACTTCCTCCAGTGAGGTCCTCCAACCACTCAGCACCCAAACACCGGGGTCCCATCAAAGAGAAGAAGCCTGCAGCAGAAAAAGTGAAGCCGCTGCCCAAGATGGCGTTGAAGAGGACGGAGACCCAGCTCAAAAACACCAACTGTGGGATTCTGCCACCTCTCCATGAACCACCTGTGCCAGTGCCCATTGAAACCATCACACTTCACCTGCCAATGAGTGTGAACAAATCCATCCACCTGCCTGACCAGTCACAGTCGGTGCTCCTGTGGAAGAGGCGAGCAGAGGTGTCAAAGGTGTGTTCAGAGAAAGTCCAGCTGTTCACCACAGACAAGCACCGAGCTCTGTCTCTGCCTCTGGGGATCACTGCTCTGAAACAGTCCAGACAAACACTCACCAGCTCCTCAAGTGCCAAAAAATATTCAAATGGAGGCTTGTTGACCTGAACTGAGACTTTCCTTCATTTCTCTTTTTGCTGGTGGATTTTCTTTTTTTTTGACTACCTCATAATAAAGGCAATTTAATTGGTAGCTGACCACATGTTTTTATTCACACAGTGAGTCTAAATATGTTGTAAGTGGGTGGAACCACTCTTTATAACAGCAAACTGCTGATGGCAAACAAGATGTTGAATTTATGGCTTCTCTGCCAGTGTTAATACACTGAATTTGTCACATGTAATAAGATGTGATAGGATTAGTCAGTCAGTTCATTATAAATTGAGTCATTGAGGGTTGTATGGAGGTAGTAATCAAAGGCTCATCATTAACCAGCAAATTTGATGAACCCAACAAGTTCTTTCTGTTTGAAATAAGGAGACTAAGACTTTTATACTTTTTGGTTCATGTTGATGCTGAGAGGAGTTAAGGTCACCTCAACAACACACAATGAACACTTGTGTCAGCAGTATGGTATTATACTGTAGTATTCAGAGAAAGGTGGAAGAAATGAGAGGAAGCAATAGAGATAGTGAAAAGACATGCTATGAATGGAAGTACAAATTATACTCCTCTTGATATTGTATTAAAATTATATTTTATTTTCAGTGGAAATGGGAAACAAGCTATTACAGAAATGTTGCAGACACATTGAGGTGATGTAGGATACAGGGATATTTTCAGGAAACAGGATTTATGGGAGAATTTATTGCAGAGAGTATTTATCAATGTCACAAAAGTTCTTGCATTGGTTGCAGCAAAATTTAAGATCAAATCTGTGCATGACGCCTGTTGTTACATGACAAGATGACCCAGTTTTGTTTCTGTATGATCATCTCCAGTATCCAACTTCTTCCATCCCACACATTTGCGTATTTATTCTACATCATATCAGAAAGCAGACCCGTGCCAGGATTAAATGTGTCAAATGACATGGTGAAGCATGTTCAGTATTACATGTTGATTATTTGTTTCTCCAGTCATTAGCTTTTTGAGCTACTGCCCTCTGACAGACAATGTAGAGCTGCAAGACCACAGGCCAAGAAAGTTTATTTTCCCCACATCCATCAAGCACCTTCAACAACAATATGCACAAAGCATGCCTCATTTAACCATGACTACTTATTTTGCCAGGGAATATCCATAGTCACTTATTACTTTACATTATCCACTTCTCTCACTGTGTACCTGTTTTAACTGAGTATATCACATTTATGTCATCATCCTTAACCATGCAATTAACCATACTCATGTTTCATTTAAGTGTGCAATATCCTTTTGGTCATCTTTTTAAAACTGTGCAATGTAATATAACCTTATCGCGTCACCTTTAACTGTGTAATATTATGGGATAAAATCTGTGCCAGTAGGAAGTGAATTTGAATTCTTTATATCTGAATGCGAATCATTCATTTTGAATCTGAATTGATTGGTTTGAATAATTGCTTTTAACATCTGAATCTGAAAACTCTAATTTGAAATTGAAT
>OOFC01014946.1:0-13834 GCA_900323345.1 Pseudochromis fuscus
CAACAACTGTTACCATGACAACCTTCCGTTTATACCCGTCAAAAGCCTAATACATCACAGTTAAGTTATCTGAGCAGTTCATGTTCATTTCTGTTCAGGCAAAGAAAGTAAAATCAGCACAATAATACTTACCCTGCCATACAGGTGCAGTTTGCAGTGTGTATATAGTCCTCCACTTTGTTGATAATGCACCAGAGTAGCTTGACAAGCCTTTGCTAGCTTGCCGTTGCCACAATGCGCGCGCACACTTCTTTGTTTACTAACAGTAAATGGGTCTATTATATTATGTACTTTTTTATTCTGCAGGAAATACGCCATCTTTGCACACAAAGTGAAATGCAGGTGCTTTTTATTAGATTTGTATCCATTCATTGTGTTTGTCTTTATCACTACATGTTTACCAGACACTTTTGTGCATTGATATGTTTTTTTTTTTTTTTTGTTTTTGTTTTTTTAAATGTTTGAATTATTTTGCACTGAATAGATTCACTACTATTTCTGTGGGGTGCCAACATTTTCATGTGATGAAACAATTCTTTGCTTTATGGAGCCCACTTGAATGTAATCCACTAAACCCTGCATTCAGTACACTAAGGTACAATTACAAATGTGTGTGGAAAATAAAGGGAATATTTGTATGAATTCATTGTCAAAGGGAAACTTGAGGGTAAATGTTGCTGTATTGTGTTCATGTGTGGCCCGTGCATATGCATTAGTTGTTAGATGAAGCGACTTCCTTATGCAGAATACTGATCGAGGCAAAGTCAAACCAGTGTCTATGTTTGCCTGCCACCTTTTGTCAATCCCTTGGACCTCTCTCCCTGTCTCTTTCAGCCCGGCTTACATTATACAGTGCTGAGACCGCCATACTAATTAGCTCTCAACAAAGTGAATGTAAAGGAGAGTATTTGTTATCCCAGTCCTTTCTCAAAGCTTCTTGTTTAGGTTCAGTCCCTGTCATTCCCACTAAAGATTTTGACCAGAAAGTGCTGTTTGTGTATGCTCAGACTGTGTTGCCATAACAACCTGGCAGAGTAGATATTGCTCAATTAGTCATAGAGTTAAAAAAAAAGGCTCCAACATGTTTCTCTGGAGAACTTGTAGAAAGAGCAGCGTGGTAAAAGCTGAAGTGATCGTGTACTGTAAACCGTGCATTGAGATTCCCAGCTGTGCTCTCCAGAAATACACCAAAAAGCATCCGATTACTTGCTTACTCGCTCTGCAGTTGCGACCAGAGCTGATACGCTGTGTAGCATTCTGGTCACAGTGGGAGTCTTGCAGGCTACACGCTGCACAGGACCAGTGCTCCTGCCTGCTGGGAGTCCACAAAGCATGGAGTTCACGAGCAATAGGAGACGAGCATGCGAGAAGAACTAAAAACAAGCTTTTCTTCACAGCCAGTCCTGATGGGACACTAAAGAAATCATTTGTGGCCTGACAGTGTAACAGCCACACCTAATACTCGAATGCAAACCACTGGATTTTGTGTAAAATAAATGAAATGTAGTTGAGATTTATTTGCATATTCCAGGAAATTTGCATGGTTCAAAACTTAAAGAGGAAACAGTATTTAAGTTGCCTATGATTTGAACTTCATTATAAATCATAATCAATAAGTGTTTCTTTATACCTCAAAAGTGACAATCACAATTTAATTTGCCTTAATAAACTTGTATTAGTTGTATTTTACTCTGTATTCCTGTCAGGATGTTTCTGCAGTACTTGTACACCTACCATTTCTTGCTGAAGTGTTTTATGTATTTTATAATAATAAAATGACTGCAGTGCAAAGTGTTGGGCTGTGTTTTTCAGAGGCCTGCCACCTGTTAAATTTCCCTCTTTCCCTTTTACCCCCCACCCCCAAAGTCAGCTGGGAGGGAGCTATGTTTTGTTCGGACATAGTTCCCTGCAGAGTTGCCAAGGTTGTTCAAGTTGGAATTTTCTTTCTCTCGCTCGTTAATCGACGGCTCGGTGCAGAAAATAACATGGGAAACGACTTTCAGAGATGGATTCTCATGTTTTGCATGTTTTGTTCAGGTAAGCTGTTGCACACCAGGTTTTATTCTTCTCACTTTTTGGATGTATAGATGATGTTTGGTCCAGTAATTGTCTTAGTGGAACAGCAGGTTGAAGGTAGTCCTTGCAGAAATAGAGGAAACTGATTAGTATGATGTGGACTAAAGGTCTCTTTGTGTTTAGATGGCTTTACTACAGTGATAATCAAGCTGTGAAGGGCTACCAGTGAAAAAAACCTGTTTAATGTATAAATACTCTTGTTGTCATAACAGGAAAAACTCTCCAGCTGCATAGCTCTAAATTTACTGTGAGCTGTGTACTTTAGAAATGAGGCT
The DNA here is from genome assembly GCA_900323345.1 of Pseudochromis fuscus. NCBI lineage: Eukaryota > Metazoa > Chordata > Actinopteri > Pseudochromidae > Pseudochromis > Pseudochromis fuscus. The sequence goes on from OOFC01014946.1 coordinate 2,352, forward strand.
ACTCCTGATTTATTACTTGTGACTTGACCTGTGTGTTGTAACAGGGTTATATAACACTTACTGCTTTTAAGCATATGAAGAATATGAAAGTGAAAGGTGATGGTGATGCCACCGGCGATGATAATGACCACGGCTGTATGTCTCAGTGTCAGGTGAAGGTTGCTCCTTAATCCTCAAGCCCTCCAGGGTGGTGGTGGGCTTTGGGGAGTCGGTGTCAGTCAGCTGTGAAGCTGTTCGCCCGGTGCGTGTGCTGGGCTGGGAATCGGCCATCAGTGCTACACACACACAAGAGAGCCGGGCCGTCCAGTGGAAGGTCGACAGTCTCATCGATTGGATAGAGGAGCCCATCTGCTACGGGGTGTTTTTCACAGCTCCGAGACAGTGTGAGGAGAAACTCAACCTCGTCCTCTACAGTGAGTCTTGTTTAAAACCTGGTGATGTGGAAGTTAATCACAAACCTGTTTGACTGACCTCAGCTCTGTGTCTTACTCATTTAGAAACTCCAGACAGCGTCTCCATCAAGCAGGTGAACCACACCGGCCCCATGGTGGAGGGGAAAGAGTACCAGCTGCTCTGTGAGGTTCAGAACATCGCTCCTGTTCAGTACCTCACCCTCAGGTGGTACAGAGGTCAGACTGAGGTTTATAACCACTCCTTCTCTGACCTCACGTCCTCCTCACCTGTCCAAGTGTCCTCTATCCTTGTAATCACACCAACCAAAGCTGAGAACGGAGCACAGTACAGGTGTGTAGCAGAGCTGGAGCTTGGACCAGAGGGACCACAGCCACCTCCTACTGTAACCTCAGAGCCTCTCAACGCGTCTGTGTATTGTGAGTCATGACGCTATTTCCAAACTCAAGGCAAGTTCTCACAAGTTGAAAGCATTGTTGCATGATGCCTTTGATCTCTTCTCTAGTTCCTCCAATGTTCCTCAGTCCTGAACCAGAGGTGTTGGACTTTACAGCGGGGGATGAAATCATCCTAAACTGCACTGCCACAGGAAACCCCGCCCCTGCATACAGCTGGCAATCCTCCCATCCCACACAGGAGAGGATGGAGGATGAAGCAGTTATTACCTCCACCTCGCTGCAACCAGGGACCTATACCTGCACTGCCTCCAATACACTGGAGAAGAAGAGCAAGCAGTTCACTGTCAAGGGAAATACCAAAGGTAGCAGAGAATTGTAAACTGCATTATTCATTGTGTAAGTTGTTTCTAATAACTCTGTCTTTTGGTTTTATAAAGGTGTTTGAGGATCTGGGGATGGGATCAGATGACCACATCGGACACGCAAGGAGATTTTCATTTAAGGAATTTTACTGTTGCTACTGGAAATGTCATTACATTTATGACTCAATGGATATTTATGAGGATCTTGTTATCACCCAGAATTAGGTCTAATAGAGAAAAAGTCCTGAATACTATGTCTGGTAACTGCAATTTAATTTGTCAGTGTTGGTTTAGATTATAGTTTACTTTTTATGCTTTCCATGTGATATCTAATTTATATTTTTTGCTAGACTTATTTCCTATTAATGACATTATCTTGTAACATGACAAAAGTGTAGCTACTCTTGATATAGTAGTGATGACTATAGTCGGCCATTACTGTAAATATGAACTGTTTCTTAATTTTCTTATCTTTATCAATAAAAGTCAAATTTTAAAACAGTTTTCAAGCTTGTTTTATTACGCTTATATGTTTATGTAAGATTATTTTAATGAATATTAGCATTGTACTGAAAGGAACTTAACTCCTGTCATGGGATTATAAAACTGTCAGCAAATGAGGAGACAATTATATTCAAATAATTATTCCAAAGAAAAGAAAAACTCAATTGATATGAATACAATAAGTCATTACTATTACTATTGCTATTACTATGGAGCTAAAACCTCAATGAATTGTAGAAATGAAATAGACATAGAAAGTTGTGATTGTCATGTACAACAAGTATACAATGAATTGCTGCTCTGTTTGGTGCATTGATAAAGGTAATAAAATACTCTAAAAATAAAATAACATAGTTTGGAAAAAACAAGAGCACTAACTAATATTTATAGTTATGAGTGTGAATTTTGCACAAAAATGCACAGAAGTGATACAAATTTCAGTAATCGCACATAGTGGGAAAGTGACTTTGCATATTACACATTGAAGGTAAGAAAAATATATGGGTGCAATTATAATTCCAAGGGGTTTTGGATAATAAACCAACCATTGACCATTCCTTTGGGTCAAAACAGCCTTTTACACATCCATGACCTTAAGTTGTCTCTCTCCAAGTTGAGGCTGTAGTACTAACCTTTCACCACCAGATGTCGCTGTTGTAGTTTAAAAGAGCTGATTGGACGTCGACATGTCACATGATCAAAACACTGCCTCACAGGCGGAAGTAGCATTAGCGTTAACTCTAGCTAACGACCTTTCATCCAGGACTTAACCAACTAACACGTTCATGACAGTTACTTTGTACTGACACAGGTGGGGGTCAGTTCCTGGGTCCTTTGCGATACAAAGCCTGAAATATATTTGGTTGGTACTTCAGAAATAACGTTGTTCTCTTTCAGACATGCCTCAGAAAGACCCGTGTCAGAAGCAAGCATGTGAAATTCAAAAGTGTTTGCAAGGTACTTAACGTGGTAACGCATTTATATGTCGTTAAAGTCGCGTGACCCATTGGATTAACCCCGTCCCTTGTTTCGCAGCTAACAAGTACATGGAGAGTTTGTGCGTGGATGTCATCCGGGAGATGCGGCGGTGCTGTGAGACGCACGCGGGAAATTCCATCTGCTGCTCCGGGTTCAAAGACTCCAAGTCCACGGAGAACAAAATAAACACAGAGCTCCCTGTGGGCTGATGGAGATGGTGGAAATAAAACATTGCATTAATGTTAATTATTGTATATTTAAAAAAAAATATCTATTTGTAACAGTGCAGAGTTATTTTTATTTACATGGTTTGGACGAAAAATAAACTTTATTCAGTGTAAACTATAATTTAAATTGAAACAGATGTTTGTTTTAGTAAATATTTTCACATGTCACTACACAAAGCTTCATAATCACCAATTGCCCTGGAGTCAAATGTCACACCTCTCTGGCACAGTCACAGCTTAAAGTTGAGCATTATAATGCAAGCTGTCAAATGTAGGCTATGTATTTACTCCAGGGTGGTTCAACTGAACTATTTTCATCATGTCCACACCCTGTTATTAAGTATGCCACTACCACACGTGTTTGTGCATGTCAACAGTGACCTACTGAGACAGTCTCATTTCACATGCATGTGTACTTTCAAAGACACAAATGCACACAATGTTCTGCCAGTGGTGTGCAAGACTATTAAAAATAGGCTTGCATCACAGGGCATCTAGGATTGACTTAAAAGACGCTATGGCAAATTATATGCAAAATGCTGAAATAAAATTAGTAATACACTAAAATAAAACCATTCATGCTTTGATTTCAGACATCAAACACACAATAAGTAGTCCTACAGAGAATATTAGGACAGACATGGCAGTGACACAAGTTCAGCTCCATTGATATTTAATCAGTCTGCAGAAAATGTTGTTCCTCTTCATCCAGTAAGAGGGTTACCAGGGCCTGTCCCAGCTGGAATCAAACAAGACGTGGGGTACATCTTACTGACAGGTCACTAGTAGATCAACTAATCAACTGTGGTATTTATAATACTGTAACAGAAGAAATACATATGACCTGATATCATCGTGGCATGGGGGGAAAAAACAAGACAAGAAAAAGTATTACAAATAAAAGTGAATATTGAAAAGGGGAGAAAATATGTGCCAAAATTTGTTATTTGAAACACACATGCATAGATATGTAAATTTATAAATGATGAGAAATACTAGTAATTATTACAGTATTAACTCCACCACAGATATTGTCGTCATATCCTGGAATTTGCAGTAAGTCAAATCAGTTTCAGCCTCTTCAGACAAAAGCTACAGGAGAGGTGTTGATGTAGGTAGAGCAAATAGCACAGTGCATCACTCCATGTAAACTGGCCAGCCTGCAGGAGCTGTACACCCAGCAGCTGTAGTGGAAAATTACATTTGCTGGCATCCCAAAGTTTGTATTGTGTTATTCATGCACTATAATCCTGTGGTCTGTGTATCAGACAAGAGACGCTGCATGCCTGAGACACTCAAAGACAGTTCCCGATTGTTGCAGTAAACGCTTGACTGAGGTTTTTGTTTCTTCCTTATCATATCTTACACAGCAGGTGTTGTCCAAGGTCTGCCAAGGCTTTTTGTATCATTTCCACTCTGCCTGAATTCTGACCAATCAACATCACTGGAAAGTGATAACTGTTGCAGTGTGCACTCCCTTTGTCTCACTGAACTTTCACTCGGAGTACCCCACTGTGTATTTGATCCTTCTGCACAGAATATAATAAATAAACTTCAAGTGTGAACACTGAGTCTGAATCATTTCGGACTTCTCCTCAGCCTGCTTCCTATTGTAAATAATTCCACAACACAGTGCATCAGGAAGACCCTGAGGGTCTTGAAGGGCACACCAGGTACATGCAACAGCATCCTCTCCCTTCCTCCTTCTTGTGAAGTGACACAGAAGCCACAATTAATGGACCAACACACTCAGAAACAATTTCTTCTCCCAGGCCATCAGACTGAACCAGCGGCTTATAACACGACCTTCAGCACACTTCACACACAAGTGCAATGTACAGTTTGTAGTGCATTATATTGTTAACAACACAAAGTTATGTTGGATTTATTCTCTCATTGTATCTACTTTATTTGTGTACAGACTCTACTGTTTTATTAAAAAAATAGATAAATATAAATTACTGTTATTGTTTTTATCTAACTTTTTTTTATAATTCTTTAACTAAGCACCCCCAGCAAAGGTTTTCCACCTGATTGTATTTGTATAACCGGTGAGACAATAAATATCTTTTTTTTTCAACTTTAATTCTGCCTTACATTTATATTGTAACATAGAACACAAAAACACTGGCACAAGCAGACGACAGACAATTCCTTAAAAACGGCAGACAAAGAAAAATAAATAAATAATAAAAACTAATTTAGAAATTAACAAATATAATAATTAACAATCCAACAAATAATATAGATATAGATAAAACAATATACACCTTAAATATTGAATCTTTGTTTCCGCCTTACGGCGCCGTACGTGCTTGTGACGCCATGACGTATTGACGTCAAGCGGAAACGTGCAGCAGCAATTCTTTCTAGAATGTTGTAGCAGTCTGTCGCTAGCTCACGTTAGGGAGGTTTGTTTGAGTTTCTCTTGGACTAATTAAGCCAGCCCCTGCACAAAACACATATACACATTTATGAAAGGTGCAGCCTTCTCGGGGTGTGTGCTTTTCTAATCTAAACTTCTGGTTAAGTTCGTTCAGCCCACTAACTTCTCCGAGTGGTATTGGAAGCTAGCGTTGTTAGCGTTGTTGTTGGCAGAATGTCCAGGATAGACTACAGCGTGTGGGACCACATCGAGGTGTCAGACGATGAAGATGACACCCACCCAAACATCGACACACCCAGCCTCTTCAGATGGAGACACCAGGTACAGTTTTAAGACGCATATGATTAAACTAAAGATGTGCACATCTTACTTGGACCGTTAGCTAACTTCCAGCGATTTTCAACATGATTATTTCAAGTGGTACAGGTAGTAATCGTGGACCTGGACCAGAATGATCCGAATTTGAAAACCCTGTGTTACTTTTTGCTGGTTTTTCCAAGCAACACTGGGTTGGATCGTCCTGATCCAGACACAGACTTCAATATTACCAAATCTAGATTACCAGTGTTGTAAACGGGGTTACATATCACAATGTAGGCCACAAGTAGAGAACAACATGTAAAATAACCAGTGGGGTCATTTCAGGTGTTTCCAAGAGAGAGAGAAAACAGCAGAATAAAACTGTGCATTTTATCTATTTCCATTTCCTCTCATGAGACCCACAACAAATCCTTTTAAACAGATATGTATTATTTACAGCTACGTTGTGATGAATCCTTATGTATGAATGTTTGTACTTCAGGCACGTGTGGAGCGAATGGAAGAATTTCAGAAAAAGGGTGAAGAAATGAACAAGGTTCTCATGGAGTGTCGGCGTAAGGTGGCAGAGGCGCATAAGAAAGTACAAGAGCTGACTGGAACAACATCGGATGATGCTAAAGCAGAGCTCAGCAAAGCCCAGGCCGAGGAGAAGAAGCTGAAAAAAGAAGAGCGAGAGTGGGAGAAGAAGGTGGAAGATCACAACCGAGAAGAGAAGAAAATGCCCTGGAATGTTGACACACTCAGCAAGGACGGTTTCAGCAAGGTGAGGCAGATCAAGCTGGTTCTAGCGTTATGTCTCTCATCAGATTTTGGGAGTATTATGTTGCCATGTTTATTGATACAAATTATAACAAAATGTAGTTCCTGTTTTTGGAATGGTATCAGATGGGGATTATTTTATCAGCACCATTTCCCATACAGCCTGTGTTTCTGCTGCTAAAGAATAACACTTATTGGAATTCCTCAAAGAGAACAAAATTACTAATTCATCCTGTTAACAAACAACATCTGCATAGGAAGTGCTTGATTAAGGCTTTTCACCTGTTTTTTGTTATTGCCACGCAGTTGGTTGTTTAACATTTACACATGATGCCAGCCTTGGCCTTGAGAGTCATCAGTTTAGCATAATTCTTTCGGTGCACTTCAGTGATTCTGCATATCCTCAATGCTACATGTGTCCCTCCCAGATAAATACATCTTGTACATGGCCTGTGATACAGAAACAAAATCTAATGTAAAGTTGAATTTAGTATCACCTGATTGTGTACCTTGGTTCCAAACTCTGTTTCTGTCTTTTAACTTTTAACATCAGATGAGCAGCGGTCCCAAACAGTTTATTGCTTCAGTTGTTGCCTCTGATCAGAAGTAAGTTTGTCTGTAGAAATCACATGACATAGTGTTTAATGAATATTGCCCGCCCCTGTCCTCAACAGAGCATTGTTAATGTCAAACCCGACACTTCTGAAGAGACCGAAGAAGAGAAGGAGAAAAAGCATAAAACCTTTGTGGAGAAAAATGAGAAGCAGATCAAACATTTTGGTAAGAATGATTAATTTCTATGAACCATTCTTATTCTTATTGCTTGTTACAGGGGAATTATATTCTACACTGTCTTTTTACTTCAGGTATGTTGCGACGCTGGGATGACAGTCAGAAGTACCTGTCTGACAATCCTCATTTAGTATGTGAAGAGACGGCCAACTACCTGGTCATCATGTGCATTGATCTTGAGGTTGAGGAGGTAAACATTAAAAATCAGTTAATCACCATTTCATTCATTTTCATTGTGTAATTTAAAGTGTGTACATCATTCTAACATTTTTTCCGTCTTTGCAGAAACATGCGCTGATGGAACAAGTGGCTCATCAGACCATTGTCATGCAGTTCATTCTAGAGTTGGCAAAAAGCCTCAAAGTGGACCCTCGCGGTTGCTTTCGTCAATTTTTCGCCAAGATTAAGGTGACTGACGAATATGTGGAGATGCTACAAAATGTAGATTTAGTGAAGCAAACTACCAAAACATTTTAGATAGTATGGAACATAAATAGAGGAACAAAACTGGCAATTAAGGTCTTTTTTTACATTTCAGTTTCCTTTTCTAGGACTGTGAATGTCAGGTTAATTAGTCCAATGATTTCTTGTGTTGTACTAATTTCTGAATCAGCACAAAACACTGACTTCAGAACAGGGAAGGGTTTTTACACCTGCAATGTTTACAGGAAGAATATGTAGAATATGTAGTCCTTGGTCCTAAGTCTAGATGTAGATTAAGCTCCCGTGTTGGTTTAAATGCTCTTTGCCCTCAGGTAGAGGAGTAATACTGTGTGTATGTTTCCTGGCACAGACAGCAGATCAGCAGTACCAGGAAGCTTTCAACGATGAGCTGGAGTCATTCAAGGAGCGTGTCCGGGGCAGGGCGAAGATCCGCATAGAAAAGGCCATGAAGGAGTACGAGGAAGAGGAACGACAAAAGCGCCTGGGACCTGGGGGGCTGGATCCTGTGGACGTGTACGAGTCCCTTCCAGCTGTAAGTTCATGAGTTTTTAAGAAGCCTCGGTTCTCACTGGATAGTTTTTCTTTAAAATGCCTTACAGAGTGTGTGTTTTAATTGCAGGAGATGCAGAAATGCTTCGATGAGAAGGACATCCAAATGTTACAAGATGCTATTAGCAAAATGGACCCAACGGTAGGTTATTTTGTTCATTTTTCATGTTATTTTGTGAAGTCTTTGTTTGAGGTAATTACTAAGTGCAATTGTTTTGTCTGATTTAGGAGGCAAAGATTCACATGAAGAGGTGCATAGACTCAGGCCTCTGGGTCCCCAAGTCCAAGACAGATGACGATGATAAAGAGGAAGACCCCACCTATGAAGAGGTGAAACAGGAGCAGGAAGAAACTAAGAAGGAATGACCAAAATTGTCCACATGATTTGTTTTTTTTTTTTGCAAATGTACTTATCCACTGTATTGCAACTCCACTATGTCTATGAATAGTTTGCCAATCAATGAAAAAACTTCTCAAGTATTTAGCTGCGATTGAACGGAGCAGCGTTCACCGACTACGCTGCATTAGTAACTCCTGCTTGGAAAACAAACTGCCGCTTGTGTGTTGGTCTTTTATTTGGACATCATGAAATCTGTCTTCTTTCAATTATGTGTTGACACTTGTCAGTTTGTGTAGGTATGTATGTGCACACATGCCTGCCAGCTTCTTTTGTGTTGGTGTTATAGTTTTCAGGTCAGATAAAGGTTTTTGTCATTTCACAATTTAAAGTTTCTGTTTGACTGTTAGGACTTGATCAGCCAATGTATTCAAATCATTAATTTCCCCCAAAGTGACATTTTCTACACACCTGCTTAACTAAAGGTTGAATCATACCCGACTTTTAAAGACTAAGCTGTTGTGATTATGTGTCAAGGTTTGGGTGACATGCTTATGAAATTATGAAACTTTGAGGTCAAAAAATGTGAGCCACAGGTAACATTTCCTCCACAAAGGGATTCAGCTCCGGTGATATTTGCTTAGCTTAACGGCTGAACCATTACCATATAAAAGCGTTTTACACTATGTGAGGATAAATGACATCTTATGTGGTCCCTGTGTGGTCCACCTGGGCTAAAATGGTGTCATTTTGCTGGCACAAAGGAGCACAGGTTTGGGCCATTGTTGGATGATATGGCACTCTGCCAGCAAGTGCTACTTGGGTGTGGCTGGAATCTGTAGTTTCGCTTTCTATGCTTTTATTTTGGAGGTGGGAGGTAGATGTCACAGCGAACTGATTATTCAGCCAAACTTTCTACAAAGGTATTATTTGACTGTCTTGGAGATTGCTTAATAAAACTGCTCACTATGTACCACCTGGAGCTACTGTGGAAAAAATAGAGCCTGGATTTCCTCCAAGCTTTATTGTAAGGATGTTATTTGCAACGAACAGCTGGTTACACCTGACTGTGGTACTGAGACTACCACTGCAAACAAAGTAACTGAAAAATAACTGAAAGTATATTGTATTGTATTGTATTGTATTGTATTGTAACAGCTGAATCGCTCTTTACTCCGACAAAAGAGAAAAACAAATCAAATCGCATCAATGTTTAAGTGAACAATGACAAATGTGTTGAAGAACGTCCATTTTTAGGTGGGATGAAGCTTCTCAGTGATGTAAGTAGTAGGATATCAGATAATAAATGTCATTAAAAAACAGTAGATACCAAAGAAAAAATTCATATCGGTAAAATTGTGACACCTAGTGATGGGCAGACACCTACACCACAACATGAACATTGGATGAAAAAGTTTGTCAGGTTTAATAGTTTGATTATTTGGGAAAACCTTTCATTTGTAACAAAAATAATGGCGGTGATGATTACCTTATTGATTACCATACCTTATTCTTCTTACAAGTGGTCGTTTCCAGCAACACTTATAAGAAAGTGTAGGAGTGCCACATTGCACTACCCCAAAAGATTGCCATAATATGAGCAGTGCCATAAAAAACATTTCTAACATAGGTAATGCATGTTATGTTATGCCTGTATTTTAAAGCAGCATTGGACTGAATAATCATGATCAAGCTACAAAGTTTTCAAGATGAACAAATCCAGTACTGCAAATAAATAAGACAACAAATCACAGTGTGGGTTACTAGCCCTGCAAAGGACACCAGATAAAACAGCCAGCAGCATGGAGCCACTTCATGTGTTTTTCATTTGAAGAGATCAAAGACAGCAGAATAAAGCAATGCAGACATTCATGAGGCGTTTCATCTGAGCCACAAGAAATAAATGCAAACCAACGAAAAATATTCACAAATACACTGTAGAACATGGTTTAAATAATAAAAGTAATGTAACGATAAATGACAATTAAAATGCAATATATTACTTTCGTTTAATGTGCCATCTGATACAAATGTTGTATTATTTGAACATTTTAAGGAGCTTTTTGATTCCGAAATCCACCTTTAATAGCCTTCTGTTGGGAACAGGATAAATAAACCTCGGCACATGCAATTATCCAAACTTTTATTGTCGACGTTTATTTTGAAGGGTCCGTTTATGTGTGCGTGCGTGTACTCGCATGTCTACTGGAGGCAGGGGGCGTGGTCACGTTGGTTTCGGGAAGCAGCCGTTTGTAGCTGCACGCAGTTCATGAGAAACCGAGAGAAGGCGGCGGGGGGGAAATACGCTCACACAAATAATGAAGCTAGACTGTCCGTTTGTGTTACCGTGCTAGACTTTTATTATTTGTAACGTCTTCAAAAGCTCGCCGTCAAATGGTAAGATGCTTTTAATCGTTACGCACGTTGTTAAGTTTATGTTTAGGTGTTTCCTTGTTGTGGCGTCAGATACACTGTAAAGTATTTGAAGGGCCACTCGGTGACGCAGTCAGTGTGGGTTTTATACATGAATACATGAAAAACCAACTAAAATGAAAACAGAGACCTGTTGTTGTGCTTAATGTGTAATGTTAATAATGTCGTGTAAACAATAACTAGACATGGTGTAATCACCGGAAGGCCTTTTGACACATTGATACGATTCTCTGACGTCATATTTATTAAAGTTATTTATGTCTTATTCAGATTTGATAACTTGCTCCGTTGGTGTTGAATTAAAAATACTGAATATGTTGTTTCAAAAAAGCGCAAGGTGTCGCTTTTAAATCGCTCACAACATTGTGCTTACGTAAGCCTTAATGCTTACGTGAGCTCTGCCAATACAGCAGCTGATTGACTTAACACTGTGGTTTGTGTGTGTGTGTGTGTGTGTGTGTGTGTGTGTGCTGCTGAACTGATGTTTAGTTGTGTGTTTTTGTCTGTGGTGAAAAAAGAACCTCAACATGTTTCACATCACTCACACAACAACAACAACAACAACAACAACAACAACAACAA
>OOFC01014946.1:14088-38531 GCA_900323345.1 Pseudochromis fuscus
GGGAATGGTGTGTGTGTGTGTGTGTGTGTGTGTGTGTGTGTGTGTGTGTGTGTGTGTGTGTGTGTGTGTGTGTCAGTGATTTGTCCTCAACATGTCTAAACGAAGGCCTGGAGCATTTCCAGGCAGCACTGAGCCTCCTCAGAGTCAGGGTATCCATGTTTACCTCTTCTGGACCAAAGAAGGGGACAGATACTTGTCTCACACCACAGGAGAGGTCACAGCAGAGGAGCTGTGCATCTCAGCTGCAGAGGCTGTAGGTGAGAGTGACAGCATTGCTCAATAACTCACACACATGAAGTCTGAAATGCAAGTTTGTATATGGAGTGAAACCAGTGCGTGAAACTTCAGTGTTTCTTCCACAGGCATAACTCCTCTGTGCCATGTGCTGTTTGCGCTCTATAATCCACTAACACGCTGCTGGTACAGTCCAAACCACAAATTTAGTCCAGAGGAGAATTCCAGCCTCGTGGTTCACTACTGTATGAGGTAAGTCTGTGTTTGCTGTATTTGGACGACGGATCAAAAACAGTGAGCGTGTTCACGTAGGCTGTCTGCATTCCTTGTTCTAGGTTTTACTTTCGGAATTGGCATGGACTGAACGAGAAGGAGCCAACTGTGTCCCGGTATGCTCTCAAATCCGGGACACACCAGGAGGGTTTCCCTCTGCTGGAAATCACGTCCTTGGAGTATTTATTCTCCCAGGTTTGTGCTTTTAACACTTTGTTTGTGCTTTTACTGTACTTTTGTTGGGCTGACAATAAGAAGGACCAACCTCTGTCTCCTGTGTCTCCAAACCAGGCCAAATATGAATTTGTGAACGAAGTGGTACAAATGGAAACCATCGAGTCAGAGGAGGAGCTAAGCCGCTTTAAAAATGAGAGCTTGGGAATGGCTGTGCTTCACCTCTCACATCAGGCAATACAAACAGGGTCTACCCTACAAGGTGTGGCAGGAAAAATCAGGTAATGCCTTTGGAAGTAGTGACGATGTTGTTATTTAGCCAAATCCTGGTTTGTTTTTTAATCCTATTTACACCTAAATATGGGAAATAATAACAATGACTAATGTGTTTTGAAATGATCTATATTATGTTGAATATGATGATGATGGATGGATAAATATTTGTCTCATTTTATGTCAGTTGTTGTTTGCACTGCATCTTCTAATCTGATTTAATCACTGGTAATATATTCACATATCTGGTTTTTTTTTCTGTTTTCAGCTTCCTACGCTGCATCCCAAAGTCTTTTGAAAAACACATTTCCAAAGACAACTTCCTGACTAAAATCCGGATCCGACGGGTGTTTGCAGAATTTGTGCGGACGTTTCAGCAGCACACCGTGGACAAGGGCCGGCTGGGCGCACAGGAGATAATGTATAAGTACATCTCGACCCTCGAACACTTGGTACCGCGTTTTGGCACAGAGACTTTCCCCGTAACATATCTGGACCGGAGGACGGATGGAGATGGAAGCAGCTCCTACTGCACTAACCATCCTCAGGGTGACCCGAAAGACAACTTCAGAGCTCCAGTCACACATGAAATAATGGTGTCCGGCACCAAGGGGATTCAGTGGAGGGAGGTGTCTGCTCAGAAGGTTGTTATTTAGTTTTTTCTGTGATGTGTGTGTTTGCTGTGCTAGTGTGGATTTTGTATTAACTCCGTCTCCTTTTACACAGGCGCAGGCGAACAGTTACTTCAGGAAGGACTACATGAACTACTTGAGGAGCACAAAACAACAGCCCAGTGCGAACACTCCCAACAAATGGACCTCCTTCTGTGATTTCCCTGAAATAACTCACATAGCCATTAGTGAAGCTAATGTGTGCATTAGCACTCAGGACAATCAATGCATGGTGAGGTTACTTGTTTATCCCTTCTATGTAAAAGCTGCACTACATTAATTTAATTGATGAATGCTCTTGTGGAGCATTAGTCCAATTGCTACAGTGCATATTCTCCTAATCAAATTGTTACATCTGTGAGTGTTTCTTTACAGTATGCATGTATGCTTAAATTCTCATTTCTCCATTCTATATGTGTGTGACTATAAGAGCTTTTGGTTTTGCTTTGGGCATTTTATTATGTTTTGAATGTGTCTGTGGGTGGGAGCTCTGATTGTAAGCTAGTGGTGTTTCTGTATCTGTATGTAGGAGGTTCAGATGAACTCCAGCCAGGAGGCTCGTTCCTTCATCTCTCTCCTAGATGGATACTACCGACTGACTGCAGACGCCCACCACTATCTTTGTCGTGAAGTGGCTCCCCCAAGGGTAGTGCTGAGTGAAGCAAATCTACTGCACGGACCTATGCAGTGAGTTTCCTGCTCCTATACATACACATTCAGGCACAAACGGCCCGTAAAGAAATGCAGTGCGTTATATCACCACTCTGGTGTGTTTCCAGTGACGATTTTGTGCTACACAAGCTGAAAAAGGAGGCAGCAGAGGAGGGAGCGTTCCTCGTCCGTTGGAGTGCTCTCGACTATCGCCGCATCATCCTCGCCGTGCTGAAGAAAAATGAGGTAAGTCAACACCCACGCTCTTCTGCGGGATTTATTGCAGCAGAGTGAAAATGTTGAGATACTGTGTTACACCTGTGTTTGTACATGCAGAACGGTTCAACGCCGAGCCACAAGCAGTTTCGTGTGCAGCACAAGGGTTCAGTGTTCTGTCTGGAGGGCTGGGACCGAGAGTTCTCCACTGTGAAGGAGCTCACAGACAGCCTCAAGACCTTTGTGCTAAAGTCTGGCCCGGACAGCTTTACTGTCAAGAAATGCTGTCTGCCAAGACAAGGAGGTTTGTGTCCTCAAATGTGTTGCTGCTTTATGCTGTTATATTTGCGTGTATTGTGAAGTAACTCTGTACTGTGAGATCATTACGTGTTTACTCAGGTTTGTTTGTGTGATGCAGAGCTGTCCAACCTTCTGGTGAGGAGGCAGGGCGTTCACTCCGACTCCTTGTCCCTGAATCTGACCCAGTTGCGCTTCCACCAGATCAAGGACAAAGAGATCAAGCAGGTGATGCCGTCCACTTGTCACTACTTGTTTACACCAGTATTCGTGCTCTGTGGTTCGTCACTGACCGCGTGGGCGTTGTGTTTATGAGCAGGAGCAACATTTGGGCCGTGGCACCAGAACCAACATCTACTCAGGACGTCTGCGGGGAGGAGGAGAGAATGATTATGATGATGAGTTCAACAACAACAAAGGCATCCGAGTGGTTCTCAAAATTCTAGACCAGAGCCACAAAGACATTGCTCTAGTAAGCCATTTGCTTGAACTCACACAGTGTCTGGATGCTGGATTCAAACAGACATTAACACCTTATTCTGTCTTTCAGGCATTTTTTGAAACGGCGAGTCTCATGAGCCAAGTATCCCACTGTCACCTGGTGTTTGTACACGGTGTGTCTGTCAAAGGATCTGAAAGTAAGAGCAAAAACACTGTTCACTCAAACCAGTGTACTTCTACTTTTAGTTACTTCCTTGTTTGTACTTCCCCTTCACACGTAGTCGATGTAGGACTCAGTAACAAGTGATGATGATGATGATGACTTCCCTGTACTTGTATAACATGCTCCAACACTTGTTCCTACATTTACAGACATCATGGTGGAAGAATATGTGGAGTTTGGGCCTTTGGATGTTTTCCTCCGCAAAGAAAAAGCATCTGTGACTCCTCAGTGGAAATTCATTGTTGCAAAGCAGCTTGCCAGCGCCTTGAGTTATCTCGTGAGTTCCAATATTATTTTTATGCTACTGATTATAATTTAAAACAAATCACTTTAATGAGCACACAGCTAAAATGAACAGATTAAACTGAAGTGTTGCAGAATCTTTCTCTTGATATTCTTACAGTATTTACTTCTTTAGACCAGTGGGTAAAACATGATCAACAGAGTAGAGCAGTGCAGCGTTCTCACTGGACACAAGATTCTGACTTGAGTCGCTGCACTCAGGCAGGAAATGAAATAATCTTATTATCAGACTGAGATTTAAGATAAATGCTGCAAGGCTGTACGTTTATTGCCCAATGACTAACAGCAATAATACTCTGAGTTTAACAACCCTCTGCATCCCACATAGTGAACATCAGCACTTCTTTAAAATGATTCTAGGAGACCAGACGACTGGTTCATGGAAACGTCTGTGCCAAGAACATTCTGGTGGTGAGGCGTGGTCTGGAGCACGGCACTACTCCTTTCGTCAAGCTGAGCGACCCGGGGATTGCCCTGAGTGTTCTGTCACGGGAAGGTCGGTACCAGCAACTCGACTGGCTTCACGCTCGAGAGAGTCTTCCAACTTTCACTGTTTTCTGTGTAGTTAGTGTCGTGTTCAAACTCATTTTAATCAGATTTAGAAAACAGGAAAGTTCCACCAGACCACTTCCTGCGACCTGTTTCCTCTTGTCTTGTAGATTTGCTTCGCAGTGTGTCACTTAACATTAACCACACCCTGGTTAGTGTTACATGGAGTGTGAGCGCAAGAATCCCTCAACGAAAAATATGACAAAGACCAGTTTAAGCTGCTTACATCAACTAGACAAACAAGGGAAACCCCATTTATAGATAATTTAGGTACTTTTAGCATTTTGATAAAATCACAAGGTGCTTCATCAGGAGTTCTCCTTAAAATTTGAATTAGAGTTTGAGGTGACTTTAACATTACACATGTCACCTCCCCTGCAGAGCGTCTGGAGCGTATACCGTGGATCGCCCCGGAGTGTATTGACAGCGGTGCACCAATTGGCAACGCTGCTGATCAGTGGAGCTTTGGAGTCACGCTGCTTGAAATCTGCAACAACGGCGATCTTCCCATGAGTGGCAGCACATTGTCTGAGGTAGGCACATGCTGCAGCTTTGACCTTTACTTCTCTTCCAACAGCCAAAAGCTTCACCTGCCCATTATATTCTTTTGACCTCTAATTGTAACACTGTAACCTCCCCCCACCCCCCCCGACAGAAAGAGCGCTTTTATCAGCAAAAGGGCCACTTAGCCGAACCATCCTCCCAGGAACTGGCCAGATTCATCAGCATGTGTTTGACCTATGAGCCCGAGGAGAGGCCTTCGTTTCGCACCGTCCTCAGAGAGCTCACAGACATCATGATAAAAAGTCAGTCCTCGTCTTACCTTCTCCTTTTCCTTCAACCTGCTTTGGTGCTTTAATGAAATATGACATTTATGTTTCTCCTCGTAGATCCTGACATATCTCCCAGTGAAAATCTCACTGGCACGGACCCCAGCGTCTTCCATAAACGTTACCTGAAAAAGATGCGGGACCTGGGAGAGGTTAGTTGTCGTGTCGCATCACCAGAACGTTTGCTTCCCTGTGTGTGTGGGAGTTATGTGATGCTCGTTGTTCTGTCCACAGGGTCACTTTGGAAAGGTGACTCTCTACTTGTACGACCCAGCCAATGATCGGACAGGAGAGCGCGTGGCCGTGAAGTCTTTGAAGCAAGAGAATGGTCAAGTGCCTGATGGCTGGATGAAGGAGATTGAGATCCTGAAGTCTCTTTATCACAGAAACATTGTCAAGTACAAGGGCTGTTGTACTGAACTGGGTGAGTGGTTAGCTGCCCTCCATCTGCTTTAAATGTGTTTGTTGTAACATACGTCAATATACAGAGTCTGCGTGTGCAAAGGAGTGTTTGCTCAGTACCTCTCCTTTAACTTTCAGTGGATTATTCAGGGGATTGATTTTAGGTCCCTGCTGTTTCTCTGTAAATACTGAAAATCTATTCCAAGTGCACCACTGTTTCCACTGTATGTCAATATTTTGAGCTTTCCACACGCTGCATGTGCAGCCCCGCTGCTCCCTCAGCACCGGTATAGGCAACAGGTCTGTCTTGCTTTTTGAAAGTAATGGAAATGGGAAGATAAAAGCAGTGCTGCATTGTGTGCCGACAGGAGGACAAGTGGTGCAGCTAATAATGGAGTACCTTCCTCTGGGGAGTCTGCGGGAGTACCTTCCCAAACGTAAACTCGGTGTGGCCCAGTGCCTCATGTTTGCACAGCAGATCTGTCAGGTGAGTTTGAGTGGTTCACTTTTCCCAGCTATAGGTCACATGGATGTTTTTAGGATCCTGATGTACTCAGACTAGACTTAGTCCTGGATGCCACATTGACTCTTAAATGAGCCCAGTTGATTTTTTATTTGATTTGATTTCTCCACATAACATTTATTCAAAGTATACTTTCTACAAATGCTGTTGTTTCATTATCCATATTTTTCATTTTGATCAGACTCGGTAGAAACTTAGAAAACTGCAGATGTCAGATGTTCTTCTTTATCCACAAGAAGATGTATTTTTCTGTTCATTTTGTGAAAACTTCCATTAAAAAAAAAACCTACATTCAAACTGCCTGAGGAAAATAATCCATCACATTAGGCTTTGATTCCATTTTGCAGCACTCTGTTTTTTTGTGTAATATAATTAATTCATTGTGTTCATTCGGTTTGAGCAGTTCAGTTGCATTAGCCTTATGTTACCCTGTCTTCTAACCTATAACGTGTCCTCCAGAAAATAATCACTCCATGTTTGTTACACCAGCGACGTTTGCACCTTTTCAGCCAGTCACTCAGGTCCAGGCCGACCTTAACATTGTGAAATTGTCTTTGTGTCATTGAATTGTATTGAAGTTTATTGTTTTTCATATACCTTTGATGAAGTGCATCTAATGGTGTCAAGTTTGATAAAAGGTGTCAAATGTTAAAGAGGCTCTTTGTGGTCGTACTTAAGAAGTGTTTTGAGATGAACAAATGTTATTTATCATACTCAGCATCTGAGTGGAGCAGCAAATGTAACATCAAGCACAACAAAAAAAAAGTTCATCTGAGGCTGCTGCTAGTGTCATTAGCTTTGCAGGTTTTTGGTCATAAATCAAGTTTTTGCACAACCTAAAATTTAATCTGGGTGGTGGTGCTGAATCTAAATGAAAGAAATCTGCAGTCTGTTGATAAAATTCATCCTCATGGTGGCATGAGTGTGTGCTCCAAAATTAGTAGCTGTACATTCAATACAAATCTGAACCCATGATAGGACTGCAGGAACACGATCTCCACACGCAAACTACACGTCTGTACAAATCCCAATGCCATTCTGAGACACTTTGTATCATTCATGTTATTTGTTTGATACATATTTTATCCATATTTTATTTCTGCTGTTCTCCTGTAAAGGGGATGGAGTACTTGCACTCGAAGCGATACGTCCACCGAGATCTAGCGGCCCGCAATGTCTTAGTGGAGAATGACAGTTTGGTGAAGATTGGAGACTTCGGCCTGACCAAATACATTCCTGAAGGAGAGATCTACTATCGTGTCCGCGAGGATGGGGACAGTCCAGTGTTCTGGTCAGTTCATACAGGACTTAACCTCGTTAGTCAGTGCTTGTTGCATGTCTCTGGTCACTAAATTGTAGTTTTGGGACTTTGCAGGTATGCCATCGAGTGCTTGAAGGAGGGCAAGTTTTCCTTCTCCTCTGACATTTGGTCCTTTGGCGTTACGTTGTATGAGATCCTGACCCGCTGTGACCATCGCCAAAGCCCTCCCACAGTAGGTCGTCGCTGGGTGTATTCACATCTGAGGCGTATTTGCAGTTCTCTGTGTTTCTGATGCACTGTACTCTTCTGTGTGATTGTAGAAGTTCCTTGAAATGATGGAGGCAACCCAAGGACAGATGACTGTGATGATCCTCATAAAACTGTTGGAGAAAAATCATCGACTGCCTTGTCCTAGGGAATGTCCACATGAGGTAACATTAGAGGCTCGTTAAACAAAGTGGACCTTTGTTGGCCTGATATTGTCATAACAATAATATTGTGTTTTTATTCAACAGGTGAAGATGATAATGGAGCAGTGTTGGAACGCAGATCCTTCTAAACGACCAACATTTGAATCCCTCATTGAAAAGTTTGAGGCTATACGCCGAACGTACGACTGGCAGGCCAACGTAAACTTTTCCTTAGCTCAGATTTCCTGATCAGCACTGAGTGAAGAGTCATGTGACTACATGTCATTGTTCTGTACCTATGGTAACCATGTAATATAACATAGCCAATAATGTTTTCTGCTGTGCAGTTCCTGCTGCCTCTATTTACAGGGATATCATTAGAGACTTTTTATGTTAAGGGCACATTGCTATTCTATTCTATTCTATTCTATTGTCTCATGTGATGTTAACACCATATTAAACTCAGTCGGTGTTTGACTGTCAGCCTTTACGTGTCAGCTTCAGTCTCTCAGAAGTTATAGGTTCGCATGTATCACAGTAAGTATTAAGATTTCTGTCAGGTTGGGGGATTGCTGTCTTTCATTTTATGTTTAATTTTTGTAAATTTTTTGGGTGTATGTTAACTTTGAATCTTATTTTGTAAACACAACTGAACAAATTCAAAATCTAATGAACCATTTTCCACCTGCCCTTTTATTAAAGATTGAAATAGATCAATGAATGTGTCTGAAAGTGTTTAAAGATGTATCACATCAATGTGTTATTCAGATCTGAGTTACCCATGTTATGTTTAATATGTTAATGGTATTTTTTAATAGCCTGTGTCCAGCTGGTGAAAATGATAACACCTATTCACCACAGGTCATTTCTGGACAGTTATGCACCTGCTGCTTTGAAATGAATAATTTTTGTTTTATTCTAATTTAATGTACAAATTAATGTAGAACAGTGTAAGATGGGGCAATTAGCCGTATGTATAACAGACGAGTAAAGAACCATCCAACAGGAGCCAAATTCAGCACTTCTTTATATTCAATGGGTGTTTTTATAGGAGTTCTGTACACACATTGAGAAAGACCCAGTTGCATTCAGCAGGTACAACCTATACTGCTGTATTTCTGTATGGGGCCAGTTAACAGCCACAGAGGGTTTCTGTTTGGCTTTCCAACCACACCATCAACACAACGGTGCTGCTGCAAGCTCTCACCTTGTTTGAGGTGAAGCTCTGCAAGGACCATAGGTTCATTCACTACGAGGCATCTCCAGTACTGAACACAATCTGCTGAATGCAGTTTATGATACAGGTGTGAATTGAGGTGTATAAAACTGGCTGAAAAGATAAAAGGCGGTCTTAAACATGTGGTTCTGACTCATAATTTTGAAGAGAGATTTGGGCTGTATCTAAATGCAGATGTCTAGGTGTAATATTAGCCTCCTCCAGTTCTTGTCTGAGCTGTGAAGGCCCCTAAAAGCACAAATATTTTCCATGGCCAAAAACAAATGTTTCTCTGTATCCAGTGCTGACTGTACCGTCCTATAGCCTTCCACAGAAAATCTGTGCTTCACATCATTATTTACTGTCCTGTGTCATATTGGACAAGAATATTAAAACTACAAAATCTGCATCTACCTCTGTACATCAAAGGTTATTCCTATTACATATTTTATATCTGAAATACAAGCAAGGGAGTTGTGATTCTTCATTTATATTCAGAGTAAATGAATCACTGTCTCTCCCTTTAAAAAAGCACTACTGCCAAACTAATAATTTAAAACAGAGTAATCAGCATAAATAAAATGCGGCTGGACCTTTCATCTGATCATTTGAACAACAAATACAAAACATGCATTATTCACAGGTATTTGTAACGTGTTTAAAATGATGAAAAAGTAACATCCCAGTCCTGGTAAAAAGGTTTGAATGCCATATAACGGAATCAATGGGATTTAATCCATCTATACATTTTTTTCTCTTGAACAACTCATCTGCAAGGTGTCATCAGACTAGTTAGCTGAAATCCATTCAAATTACTTCTTATTTATAGTCCAAATCTTTCATCTGATTCAAAGTAAAAATAACAAACAATGACACTGTGATTTTTTAAGTGAATCTTTTGTTCGGTTTTGTAGTAATGTGTCTAAAATTCCTGGAAAATACTTATAACTAGTTCCAATGAGCCCAGTAGTTTGGAGAATACACACTGATATTCCGTTTCGAGTGGCCACGCCCCCAGCCTCCGCTACGTCGTAGTCATGGAGAATGCGTCCTCCTCTCGTCCAATCAGAAGCGGCGCTGGGGCCATGTGTGTATTGTTTAAACTGCTCAAATCGCACAGAGTCTGCAGAGCGATAAAACTTCCACCAAACCGAGTGATGGCGGCCGCCGTGTCTGTTAGCGCAGCTGCCGCGGATGAAAGCTCAGACACCGGACCCAACTACGCCTCTCGTCCGCTCAGTGAAAACTACGACCCCGCTGCGGATCAAGAAAACTGGATGCCCACCGGTGGAGACCACGGGTGTTCCGAACCGGTACCCGGAGAAGAGGACGCGGCACCGGGACGCGAGTGTCAGCGGAGGGTCGACGAGGACTTGACATCACTGAGTCCCGAAGAGATCGAGAGCCGCCTGGAGAGAACTCGTCGGGAGTTTTACAACCGTAGAAAAATTATCATAAAAAATCTGCCCTCCGACGTTAGTAATCAGGTATGAGTGAAAACTTCAGTCATTTAGTTGTGAACGGTCGATTGATTATTGATTGATTGGTTTGGCTAATGTTAGCCTAGCTCCAAAATGCCTGCCATGCTACAAGTGTTAGCATGCTTGCCATTTAACTTGTTACTTATTGTTTTTATTACATCTGCAGCTGGATTAAAGCCCAAACCACGGTGAACTGATTCCCACCGAAGCCTAACTAGCTTAGTTAAACTAGTTTGGACTTAGTTAGTTAATTAACACACTAACTGCCAGGTGGTCAGAAACCTGTCAATAATGGTCATCTGTGGCCTGTATCCGGCCTGGTGGGCAACAGTTGACCAACTTTGACATTCATGTGTTGATTTCACGACTCAAACTCCCACGTCACGACTCTAATCTGTGGAGTGGGGGTTGCTACAGGTGCACTGGAGCTTTTTCATCAGCCCATCTGTTGTTAATGCAGGGCTCTGGTTGTATGTGATTTACTCATGATGCTACTTTTTTTTTTTTTTTTTGGAACGTGCCTGACTCGTGGGGAGCGGTGGGCCTGCGGGCGGTACCATTGTTCACTGACGGGGGTGGTGGGGGGAGTAGTGGCAGTTCGAGATGTGAGTTGCAATATAACAAAAGGTGGAAGGCGTGGGGACAAAACGTTTCAGAAAATGCTAGACAGCATCGCTATTTGTTTTGTGAATGGGCAAAAGCAGCGCAGAACAATTTCTCCTACAACAATACGTGAGTTATTCACCTCTCACCCCCCCACAGGTGCACTTGTTGCCAGATTCCCAGTGGACGTTAATGAGTTAATTATGTCAAGTGTATTTATTTATACGGATATTCAAAAACAGACGTTGACCAGAGCTGGCAGCTATTTATTCAGATTTATTTAAAACAGTAAAGCAGAAATGTAAAATGTTTTCTTCAGGCTGGTCTCAAACACTCAAATAACTGCCACAAAGGCCCCATCTTCTCCTGTAGTCTGGACCTCAGTAATTTTGACGATATCATGCCTCAGTTTATCATTTAGACGTGTGTTTTACAACTTACAGATCACAGTGGATCTGCAAAGGAACAAAACATGTAGTCACAGTTATCTGGAACTGAAACATAGTATTTCACTTCATGATTAAAACAACTTGTCAAGATGTAGGAATGTTAGAAATTTACATACATTTCAACATCTGTGTAGTAATCCTGACCACCTGGGCTAACTCGGCACATCATACAAACTAAAGTGGGACATATTAGGGAAGAAAGTTATCCCTGTGCCTTGTAAATGTATAAAGCTAATGCATAAAAATACCTAAAAGTTGTGGGAAGTTTCATTTAATGTCATCTATGTAATTTTTTGCTATTTGCAAATTCATCTCGTGGGCCAGATTGGACCCTCTGACGGGTCAGTTTTGGCCCGCAGCTGTATGTTTGACACCCCTGACCTGAGCGTCTGGTCAGCTGACCCTAGTGTGGCACTTTGTAGACCAGTGATGTATGAATGTGCTCACTCATTTAAAGACTTTGAAGAAACAATTAAACCTTAATATTAACTCTAAAGGCTGGGACCGAGCACAGAGAAGCCAGTCCAGATTAATTGATGGACTCCGGTGATGGGACCCACTGGGAAATGAAATGTGGATTAACTTCTCTTTAGCCATTAAATCAAATAAAATGTCTGACCTTAGTGAACCCCCCGAGTTGGAAGAAACTTCCTTTTATTATGGTATTTATTTATCTGTGAAATGTGAGTTTTTGTGGCAGGATTACTATGAATTCTTAAAGCTCCATGCTCGTCATCAAGGGAGGAATGGACCATAACTAAAATATACAGTCTCGAGTCTACAACCTGTGATGTTCTACTTTGTGGGTGATGCCTTGGTTGAAGTGCACTGATAAATTACAATGTTTCTTCTCACTTCCAGGAGGTCCATGAACTGTTGGGCAGCTATGACTTGAAGTACTGCTTTGTTGACAAGTACAAGGGCACAGGTTGGTCAAACTGGTTGTCCATCATGTGTGCGTTGAGGGATATCTCAGATGCAAACTCAAAAGAACAAAAAATAAACTCAGCAGCTGAGGAAACGATTCTGTGGATTTTAAAGTTCACTAATTGGTTTTTGATAAGCCTCGTAGTTTGAGAGGCTGTGTTCATAAAAAAAACTTCCTGACTCTAAGGAGCACAGACATTTTGCATCAAAACTCAATTTGCACTTTTAGTAAAGACTTTATTTAGACTGTCAGCGTTCCCCAGTATTTCTTATATCATCGTGGCAGTCGCACAGTTACTCATCTGTTTTGTTGACAAATGGTGGAACTCACTTGTCACGATGTCGCATCACATCGTCATCAATTCAAGTGCGGCAACACCATCATTCTCCGTGTGTGTATAACCTTGGAAGAAGTGAGATGTATCTTTGAGGAGAGTTATTTGCTTTATGTGTTAAGTCCATGAAAAAACAAGACACTGATCCGGCATTAAAAAAAAAAAATAAAATAACATCAGTCACAATATGCATTTGAAATAACTTTACATATTCTCAGTGTTATTTCACAAAAAAAGTAGTTCATAATAATTGACCAGAAAATTGCATGAGCCAGATGGTAATTTCAGGGTATGCCTGGTATCAACCAAGCTGTCGTGGCAGAAAACCAGTGGCTCTGAGGTTTTTTTTTTTCCCACAATATCTAGTTGGCTGATTAAAAATTAAATTACCTTTTTTTTTTTTTTTTTCTTTTTAATGTGGCTGTCAGAGCTAACTGCAAATAAGCTTTTACACCCCGTCTGCTTCTCCTCCAAAACATGGGTAACATTATGCTGTCTTGACTTGATGCAAAACACCGTGGGGCTCTAGTCTAAACTGTAACACCAGTGTGTCACGTTGGTAAACAGCGAGTGCCAGTAACATTAAAACTCAGAGTTTTTACTGTCAGTGATGCTCAGTGAGATAAAACGCCTTCGATTCTTGTCAGTCAGTATGAAGACTTGTGATGAGGGGAAAGTTGCACTGTGATAAAAGGTGTTGTGCGCCACCAGCGTTGTTGTTTTTTAGCACCTGCTGAAAGCGAAAAGGTGCCACAACCGAGGTTTGCTCCCTGAGACCTGCTGCGTATGAAAGCAAAACACTGACTGAACATGTCGCTCCCTCACTTACAACAAGTTGTCTGTTTCTCTTTTGTCCTCCCTCTGTCCTCAATCACACTCAGCGTTTGTGACACTGCTCAATGGGGAACAGGCGCAGTGTGCCATCAAAGAGTTCCACCAGCATGTGCTGCGGGACAGAGAGATCTCTGTGCAGCTGCAGCCGACAGACGCTCTGCTGTGCATCGCCAACCTGCCCCGTGCTTTCACCCAGCAGCAGTTTGAGGAGCTGGTGCGACCCTTCGGGAACCTGGAGCGCTGCTTCCTGGTGTACAGTGCCTCCACGGGGCATTCGAAGGGCTACGGCTTCGTGGAGTACATGAAGAAGGACTCGGCGGCCAGGGCCAAGTCGGAGCTGCTGGGGAAGCAGCTGGGGTCTCGGATGCTCTACGTCCACTGGACTGAGGTGGGCTCCCTCACGTACCCACTGCTGCACTCCAAATGCCTGTGCGTGGACCACCTGCCCCCGAGCCTGCTGACAGCCCAGGACCTCCGCAATGCTCTGGCTGACACCCATGCTCCAGTCTTCTGCCAGGTCAAATTAAACATACACACACTCAGCAAATGAATGATTTCAGAGGAATTCATTTTACTGACTGCACCAAGAATAATGAAGACGACACGAAACCTGCTGTCGCCCTCATGTGTCACTTTTTTCGTAATTTCACTGCCGAGATTCTGTCTGTCGGTATCAGTCGATGTGAAATTGGCCCAGAAGGTGTAGGAATTTATTTTGAGGACGGATGTGTTAGAATCATTTTTTAAAAAATTGGATCCCATATTTTATCTTTCACTACCTTTCACCTTTAGCCCAGTTTCCATGTGGCCACTAAAAGTTTCTATAGCAATAGCAAATGCTGGTTTCCATGGTGATGACCACCTGACTCCCCCAGGTGGTGTCATTCAGCAGGCGTTTCTGGAATGAGAGAGAGGGGTGTCTTTTTAGCACAACACACAGTTTGTACTTTTCTGCTGGTTCCAGGTTTTTTCATTAAAGGCAGTGATGATTAAGAACCATGTGATAATTCCAGGGAAACAGTTTTGTTTCCCAGCACTGGCTTTAACAAGATGCAACTGGTTTGTTTGTGATGTGATGAACCACAATATTTTTTTTTTTAGCCCAGAGGGGGAATTGTGTTGTGGTGGTGGTGAATCCCACGTCCACATCTAGTGACTGAAAAGATGTTTTGAAGCTATATGATCTGAGGGAGAGTTTTCACAAAGATCTGATCAGTTCATGATGGAAGTAAATCGCAGTGGATGGTTTGAAGTTCACCAAACCAGAAAGGAGTTTTAATTAACACTGGAATGATAATTGTTTTTTTGGCAATCCTCAAAACCTGTCGGTGCCGCAAACCTGAGCACCTGTGGAGGTGATCGAGCAACACAACCACAACCAGACTCTTTCTTTCTGTATTTATCTTTTTTAATTAAGTTTGAATCATGCAGGGTGTACGTGGAAAAACCACAGGTCTTCTAGTCTTTGCTTTTTTGTTGCATTGTTTTTATTGGCAGCACCTTTTTTGGCAAATTAACTCTGTGCAATCAGAATGAGCTTTTTTTTTTTTTTTTTCCTCGTCTACAGTTGGCTCAGGGACAAGATGGAAGTTTCCGGCGTTTTGCAGTGTTGGAGTTTGCCACTGCAGAGATGGCTGAGGAGGCCCAGCGACTCACAGATGGCAGGCTGCTGGGCGGGACACACATCAGGGTGTCCTTCTGTGCCCCCGGTCCTCCTGGAAGAAGCATGCTGGCTGCTCTGATCGCTGCACAGACCATGGTATTCAAGCTCAATTAATGCACTGTGTTCACATCTTGTTAGCTGTTGCACTTTAATTTATTTTTCCTCCCTCTAAGGCTGTAAACCGGGGCAAAGGTCTCCTCCCTGATCCCACAGCCATGCAGATACTCGCAGGCCTCAGTAACCCTGCCACACTCAAGATGCTGCTCAACCCACTGTCACAGGGACACAAACAAGGTGAGGGGTCTGCAGCCGCTCTCCATCCATGATTTAATTCTTGAGATTTGTTCGGTGGATCTTGATGTTATTTCTGTGCAGGCCTCCTCGGAGCAGCCCCTGCCATGCCGCTGTTGGCCAATCCCGCGCTCTCAGCCGCCCTGCTCCAGATGCTCCTTCAGAACCAGGCCAAGGCCCAGCAGGTACTGCCGCCTTTCAGCCTCTGCTCTGAAGCATCGGTCCTTCTTGCCGGTCCCCTCAGCCTGTTTGATCTGTCCTCTTACTCATGCAGACTTTCTTCCCCACTCTTTGTTCTGTCCTTCTTTACCATTAGCAAGCCTTTCTGGGAAATCATCTTCTGTGGGCTCAGGTGCTGCACAATAAAGAAAACCCTCTAGTGCCTTGTGTTGAGTGGTAATGGTGTTTGTGTTTGGCTATCAGTGTGTGAGTTGGAGGTGAAGCTAGATGGATGCTGCTGCTTTTTTTTTTTTTGAAGTGATTGATAGAAACACATTGCCTGGATGGGTAAGCGCTCGCTGGGAAAGTGAGGGTTTTTGTGTGCGTATGTGTGGGGTGTTCTTTTGAGTGGTGCTGAGTGATGTGGTAGGTGTACTAATCCATTGTGTGCCAAAATTGTAAATTACCATTCTGTGAGGACATCATTTCATACATGGTGAGTAAACCTCGGCGCTGATGAAGTGGGCTTGTGTGGTCGAGCGGTTTTCAGCAGCCCGGCTGTGTGACCCTCTACTGAGACTGAACTCTGCTCTCTCCTTTGGCCGCCAGGCCGGACTCATCGGGGAAAATCCTCTGGCTGCTCTGCCTGTCCAGCAGGGAGTCCATCTGCTCGGAGACCTGCCCCAAGGTTTGGCATCCGTCAGCTCCAGCCGTCGCTCCCTGAGCCACAGATTACATGTTTTTTGATTTGCTTTCTGATGATAAACATCTCTGTTCCCCTTTGGCTGTTAACCAATGTAAAGAGGAGGAAGCTAGTTTATCAGAGTCTTCATATCGTTGCTAAAATAAGGATGATACTTGGATAAGTTTATATGTATATTTAAGAAAAAAACACATCACATGACACAGGGTTCCTACACAAGTATGGAATTTGATTTTATAGATTTCCAGGTCTGGGAAAGTATGGAAACAGGAAATTGGTATATGGAAAAATATTCATGTTATAAGAATAATGAAAACAAGATTAATTCCATGAATTATCTATTTACTCAAAAGTCACAAAGAATTTATTTATTTTTAATACCTACAAGCCTGGAAACAGTACAGAGTTTTGAAATTTCAAATGTGTAGCAACCCTGCTTGATAAATTTAAGGTTATATTGAGAATAATTTCCAGTCATAATTGTCTAGGTGGTGTGGTTCCAGGACTGGGTCTCCAGTCAGATCCTCTCCCCCCTCTAAAGCCAATGACACTTGGCAGAGCCCTGGCACGGGAGCAGGAGTCCCCCACGTCAGTGTGCACCTTCCCCCAGACTTCCTCTCCCACCCTACAGGGCATCTCCATGCCCCTGATGAGCGGCCTGATGGGTGCAGATGGCCTCACAGCACAGGGGGTGAGTTCCTATAGAATTTCTGTAATGTCCTTTGAGCTGCTTGTCCAGCTTTTTTTTTTTTTTTTTTTTCATCCTCTGTAGAAATGCTGGCAGAATATGAATCACCTGTTTTCTCCTTATTGTCAGGTATCCATTCTGGGAGATCCTCCAAAGGATGCACCCCTTCCTCAGGGCCCCCTCCTCAACGTCAACAATGTTTTTCCCTCAGGTGAGATGCTTTTTTTTTTTTCTGTCTGCACTGTGGTTCAGATTTTCCTACTTTACAGTCTACTCATGCTTCCTGCATCAACTCAGGTATTCAGTTAAATATATATCAAGCATCCAATATCTGTCTGCCCTCCATCTCCTCCAGGAGGAAGCTGCAGACCTCACCCTTACAGGAAGAGGCCTACGCTGAGCAATGTGTCCAATCAGCACACATACCACAGCATACAACCCAATTATAACCTGCGTTACCAGGATTCCTACAGCCCTGAGTATCCTTCTTTACACCAGGTAACCACCAGAGTCTTTATTTTTAAACTTGTAATAGATGTTGCTTTGCTCGTGGTGGTGACCTGTTGAATATACAACATGGAGCCCGGCTGCTGGTTGCATCTTATTTAATGTTCTCTGTGATCTGATGCCTCTCTGGTGTTCCTCCTCAGGATCCTCTGGCCCACTTGTATGAACAGCAGGAGAACCTCGACACTGGAGCCTTGGCAGGATTTGGGCAGCAGGTAGTGTTAATTTAACTCTTTCAATCCGGCCGGAGTACAATGTTGATACATTAGAGGAGTAGAAAACCTACAGCGTGGAAGTTAGATTATGACAAACTAACAATTCATGGGACTGTTTGAAATGTAAGAGCTCATACAGCTACGACATAATCTCTAAAAGTCTGTCCTGAATCACAACACCCTCATGATCATGGAGGATTTCATGGAGCCTGACATTTTAAATATTTACCGTATTTTCCGGACTATAAGCCGCTACTTTTTTCCGACGCTTTGAACCCTGCAGCTTAAACACCGGTGTGGATCATGTATCGACTGCACGAAGCTCGTTAGCTTTTACAAGCTGAAGCTCCATGCTGCTGATACATTTAGCCTGGTCACATCAGACCCGGTCAGAGTGGAGCACATGAAACTGTTTGAATAAATTCAATAGCGGCTTATAGACAGGTGCGCTCAATAGTCCGGAAAATATGGTATTTATATATTTTCTCTGATTGGTTGAAATGCTCTGACATCACACAAAAGCCAGACTCATAGACTGTAGAGAAATGGACGAAGCAACCAGGTCTCAAAACTGAGGCCAATGCACAAGTGCAAACATGTGCAATACCCCCAGTGACCACTAGATGCTGCCTCTGGTTGACTTCATTTTTAATCATGATATTCTTGGTAAATGAATTTTTCCCACAAGTCTTTCTGTCATTGGCTAATTTCAACCCAGTGACCTCGTGGTCCATCTGAAAAAATACCATTCAGTAGATATTAGGGTTGTCACGACAACTGGAGTCAGACCTGCCTCCTCACTCCTTCCTTCATATCTAAATTTGGTCACTTCTGGCTCCAAACAACCAACATGGTGACGTTCAAATACCAAACAAACCAAACGGTTTCATGACATGAGCTTCTTTACACAGTCTGTGGTTTCACTGCAGAATCAATGGGATTGTTGTTACATTACTCACTGTGGTCGCATCGCATAACCCATCTGCAACAAAACTTCAGTCTATTTCTGCCACATTACTGCTTTATGCCTCCTGCACTGAAGAGAAATGTTGGTGGAAGTTCAGCCTTGAGTGCGTGTGATGTCATCGTCATGGCAGCCCAGTGGTGCCATTGGCCAAAACACTCGCATGGTCAAACATGTCTGAAATTCTTCTCATGGCCTCTGAATATTAAACTCTCCACCCGTGTATGTTCCACTCACTGCTCCTTCATAGTTACACTCGTGCACTTTGTCTGTTTGCTGTGCAGCTCTCTCGTCACCCCGAGTACAGCGAGCAGTTTTCCCACTACAACTACCCTCCCAGTCCACCCCTGTCCTCGTACTTCAGCTCAGGACCCGAGGCCTCCGGTAACGGGAGCCTCCCCACCACCCAGCTCAACAGGGTGAGCCTTGATTGATTTTATTTTTCTTGAGGTATCGATTACTTGTCAGTGTGAAAACATCAAGGCAGCAGCAGCAGTAGGAGGAGATAAAAAGTGGAGGCTTAGCTTCCAAGAATAAGCCAGTGTTTAATTATTAATGCCAGCGCCTGGGTAGAAGAAGTTGAGGTCACTGAGAGTTGGTCGTTTGTCCTCAGGCTGTGGGGATGCCTCCTGTGAGCCACACCACCAACTACCCTCCAGGCCTGGGCAATGTCATGAAGGTAATTTAGATTTTTTTTGTGTGTGTTTTTTACTGTTCTTGTGAATATTTCAGGCCAACCTACTCTTATTGATTTATTTTTTTTACTTTTATAGACACCCATCGGTAGCCACAAGCGTGTTTTCTCCCGGCTGATCCCGTCTCCAGAGCCGAGCCCTGAGGGTGGCTACGTGGGCCAGCACTCCCAAGGCCTGGGCGGTCACTACGCAGACTCCTACCTGAAGCGCAAGCGTATATTCTGAATCCAGGTGAAAGCTTCTTGCTGTACAAGTAGCCATTCAACAGCCAGGACACAGCGGCAGCTCCTCCATCTCCTCCAATGGACTTTAGAGCTTGGACGGTCTTTGGATGTGTTCCCTGTTTAATCCTGTGAAGTGACCCCTGGAGGGCGCTGAGTAGTGCAGCCTGTTGCTGTCTGGACAGTAATGTCACTTAATGGGAATTCTTGGTGGTTGTTTTTTTCTCTTTTGTGTGTGTGTGTGTGTGTGTGTGTGTGTGTATGATCTTACTGTGTTTGTAAAAAAGTTTTATTTTTTAATTTGGTTTTTAATTTCCTGTTGAAAAACTTGTACAGTGAGAAAAAAATGGTTATTTAGCTCATGAAGTCTTTTTTTCTTTTTAGCATTTTTTTATTATTATTCCTATGTTGAGTACACTATGACTACACACAGTTTGGCCAGTGTTCAGAGGCAGTTACAGGCTGCTTGACATCTCACTAAATCGATCATCATTTCAGGCAAAGGGACATCGTAGCTTTACTTCAAAGGCTCGACTTTAGAAAATTAGCCTTAAGTTGATGTAAAAAGTTCAGTAGCCATGTTTAACGACAGGGTTGTGTTCTGGTGTTTTGTTTTTTTCAGACCACAGGGTTGTATGTTTTGCTGTATTCTGGATTCAGACATTTCCTCATTAGTTAACGTGCAGCTTTCCATCCACCAATAGCTGCACGTACCCGACGACTGGGACGTTTCCTTGAGCCTTAACTTTTCCACGTTGTTTGTCTTTTTGGATCCTCACCCTCCGACCTGTCGTCTGGAGTCTGTTCTCTACACCGCTTGCTGAGCGACGCACTTGGAGGGGCACAGGTCACGCTCCGTTTCAAGTCTCCTCTCATTCACATGTCCAAGGAGTGGACTACTTTCTGTGTTCGTTCTGAGTTCTTCGAGTTGAATTTTGAATGTCTTTAAAAGCCCAAACACACAGCACACCTCGACGGTTGGGTTGGTGGGTGAGGCGACGACTCCTGCTGAAAGATGGACGCAGCAAAGTTTTCCAGTGATGGTGGGAGTTTTAGTCTGTCTGGGAAGATCCTCATGGAAGCTAGTGGCAGGTGATTAGTCGGTGACTCTTTGTTTTTATTTTGAAATCTATATCTATATAAATATCTCTGGTTGACAGTTTGATTGTGAAAACCCCATTACCTCTGACTCCTGCTGGGAAATGCAGCTACACTTGAGCCTCACCAGTGTTTTCTGTGACATCATCCTGCCCTGTGTTGGCTTCCACCTACATTTACCTTTTCTGTGTTATTTGCTGTGTAAATAGTTAAAAGCTTTTTCGTTTTCCTTGAACTCATACCTGCCTCTGGTCTGGTGTTTTTGAATGAAGTTTG
This sequence comes from Pseudochromis fuscus, assembly GCA_900323345.1. Lineage (NCBI taxonomy): Eukaryota > Metazoa > Chordata > Actinopteri > Pseudochromidae > Pseudochromis > Pseudochromis fuscus. The sequence goes on from OOFC01014946.1 coordinate 35,145, forward strand.
CTGCTCTTTGTGTTTTTGTTGTTCCTCTTCCCGTACGTTTGGAGAGCTGATGTGACCAAGAGTGGCGCCACAGCAGACCGCTCATGTTGTGTATGGACCAAGAGATGCAGCCGTACTGTATGATCATCATTCATTTTGATTGATTGGATTTTTAAACTGCTATCCTCTCCTCTGTACCACCATGATTGTCTCTGTATGTGTGTGTGTGTGATGTGCGCAAGTAAATGTTATTTAAACTCATCACTTTTTGTGGAATCATTTAAGTATTGTTGCACGAAAATGCTGTTTATGCACAATTTTGTTAAAATGTGGTTCAGATGTAACTTGTTGAAATAACTCGACACATTTGTTCACCTGGATTTAGTCTTAGAAGAAAAGTCCTAAATGCAGGAAGCAGAAAGATGATTTTTCTGTCCACATCAGACACATCTTAAACTGTTGATTCAATCATTTCAGAAAACTTCAAACTAATTAATTCCTCATTAATTCCTTTATTGTGTCACTTTTGTGCTGCTGGCATAAAAATAAAAGCCTCTGCCTTGTAGCAAAGTTATGAAACTTATAATCTCAGACTACAATAAAAATACCAGTGGCCAATTAATGTGCTTCTGAATCAGGAGAGAAAGCGACTGTGGAGCAGCTTGAAACAACATTAACCGTCTCACTGCATTTTAACCTGATTATTAAGTTAACGAAGCAGAAGCGAGCCTTGTCAATCAGCGGTGATTGGATGCACAGCCGGCTGATGTTTTGCCTTATTGGATCTCTAACCGAGCGTAAAGATGATGCTTCTGCACGATTGCAGACACATTTTGAGGAATGGATGTTGGAGACAGGAGACGGCATAAAGCAAACAAAAGGGAGGATGTGTCAAAACATCTGTTAATAAAGGTCCTGGATGTGAAAACCTTTTGTATGGAAACAACAGGTTTTTAATCTCAGACTTTTACAATGTGCACTGCTTAATAACTGATAATCTAACACTTCAGCTGCTTCTGCTGAGGTGCCTTTGGACTTCATTTACAACATGTTATCAGTGCTGTATTACCGTGAATGTGACTTACAGGTATGAATGTTAAGCAGGTTGCTGCAGAGGGTAATTTGTGTTCCCTGGATGGATAATTATTTAATAAAAGTCAGTTATCAGCTGAGAAGGTCGATAACAGGCTGCTCAAGAAAAAAAAAAGTGTCAGAGTGAGAAGTGAGTTCAAATAGATTTCACTCTCATGTGAAAATCTGATTTAATTTCTAAAAACAAACTACAGAAACACCTTGAAATGTCAGACGTGTCATTTCAACCCACTGTGGACGTGACGACAGGCCACCACAGATCTTGTCAGGAGGAAATGGGAAGCTTAAAGTCGTCCTCACGGATGATTGGCTGCGAGGCGGCGCTGAGCCCTTTCCACTGATGTCCCCTCACCCTTCAAACAAAGGTACTAAAGGACAGGAAGTCGTCCTCGTCCTCTCAGAATCCATCAGGAAGAGAGGCTTTGATTATCCGTGTGGTCCCAGCGAGCCTCGAGGTGCAGAGCTGCTGATGGAGCTTTCTCCTGACGGGCAAAGGTACAAATGGTCAGGAGCATCTCCCGCCATTTTTTTTAACGCCATTATTCCTCATGACATTTCTCAAAGATGAGATTTCAATTTATGTTTGGGGCTGTCACTGCAAAACACTTATAAGTCCAAGAGAGAGGTTTCATCATCATCTGTAGACGACAATGGAAATGAGAACATTGTGAAGGAATTATGTTGTTGTTCTCCAGACCGAGCGGCTTTATATTAATGTGTTTTCCTCAGCCGCTGGGTTTATTTCTGTAATATTTATCTGTAATGCTTCTGGCACCCCTGAATTGTGTTTCTCATACCTGCAGCCAGTCTACCCAGAGTTCTCAGAGGGATCCGCCGAGGCTTGCTGGACGCTGTGTCAGACACATTTAGATTTCTGCCTTTCATATTTCCACCCACACAGTTACCCTGCACAGTAGCTGGTGAATGCTGCTGAAACCTGCGATTTTCCCAAATACATAGAGGAAGGAGGCAGAGTTGTGAAGGCAGATCACTGCAGCATCATTTATCACAAATTACAAGCAGAAAAATAAAAGAAAAGTGGTTTTTCTTGGGCCTTTATGTTCGAGGTAGAACAAGGAAATGTGGCTGCTCTGTTACACTATTTAAACACACACCGCAGTCGACGTGGAAAACATATTAAATTCACATGTGTGCTGATTTATTACGGCTTTATTCCAGTATACCAGCAACAAAGTGTAACCAAATAGGGTATGTCACAAGAGCTGTTTATAGCAGGATTAGTCATAGAGAGCAGCCCACTCCCCCTGTGACAAACCGTCTATAAAACAGAAGAACATCTCAGTCGACCAAAAGGAAGCTACAAGTCTGCCTTTCACTTAATTCACAAGAGGAGTCAACGCTGCTGCTGCTGCTTATTCACCCAAACAAGATTATAAAGTAGTAGGTGCTTTAAATTCCCAGCCCTGAACACCTTATCCAACCTGAAATAAGCATCATTTCCACCCTCTGTGGAGCTATACATCACAAAAATTAGAAAACCACTTCTGGATATAAAACAACGCTCCCTCTGCAGCGTTGTTGTTGAGAAACAACACACTCGATTGAAAAAACAACAAACTGAAATGAGGATTCTGCAAATTGTCCATCTCTGTTTTTGGCTTGAGACACTTCAGACTGTTTCAATCTTAAAATATCTGTTCAGCAAGTCGCCACCAGTGTTGGGTAACGTTACTTTTAAAAGTAAAGTTAAGTTACTACATTACCAGCCTGTAAATCTAGCTAATGACGTTACTGCGTTTCTTTATTTTAGGAGTAGCGCGTTAGAGTACTCATACGTTACCAATAATTATAATGTATACCGGTTTATACCATGGTCAGTGAGAATTCCAATGTCAACTGGCGTGCTTTATGCTGCGTTCCATTTGTCCTCGGAAGTCGGAAGTCGGAGCTCGGAATGACGTCACATCCCAGTTGTTCCGGATACAAAGTCAGAAAAACAGATGGCGGCGTCCATGGAAAATACCCTAAAGACACTCAAGTACATGTAACTCAGTAAATGTAACCGAGTTCTACCCGCCTCTGGTTATAAACTATTACTACAACTACTACAGGAAATTTACGCACGTGTGTACCGGCTTCAGGAGCTAATGTTTTTAGCATTAGCACAGCCGTTGCCTTCCAAAATCCCATTTGTACAAAGTAATTACACTATAGATTAATGTCTGTATATAACGTGGATTAGTACGGATGATGTTGTGTGACATAAATGGTCAAAACTGCGAATAAACAGCATATTTCATGAGCTTTTCTTACGGTTTACGCTTGCGGCCGCCATGTTGAAATCGAACTAGAGGG
>OOFC01014946.1:45066-55284 GCA_900323345.1 Pseudochromis fuscus
TAAGGTAACGCTGAGTGGCTTGTATGGGAGGAGGAAAAGATCATTTGTCCAATCACGTTGATCCCTGTCAGTCATGATGAGTCGCGATGGTGTGAGGTGAGTTGTTTCTCATTTCAGCAAGAAAAAAAAAGCAAGTGGATGAAAATTAATGAGAAAATGTAGCATCACGTTTAGCGTTAGCGTAGCCTCTCCTGAGTGGCTGCGTGTGTGTGTGCGTGTAGCATGCACGAGGTGTGCTTGTGTTTTGGGCGGGGGTGGGGGCCCAAACAAATTATTTGCACCGGGGCTTATACCCATGATTTTACGCTGTAGTGCCACAATCCAATGGATGACATCACACTTGCTTTCCCCCTTTTATATAAAGTTCATGAGTACAGTGAATAGTTCAAACACTATGGAGGACACGTTGGACCACTGCAGTGTTTCCACTGACGTCCCGGCTGCTGATGCAGGAAGAGGACTCCAGGAGAAAAGCAGAACCTGTATTGGCGCACTCAGGGTTTTTGACAAATCTCATTTATGAATTTCAGACTAGTCAGCCCCTTCAGAAGAAATGAATTGTTAACACCTGACCTCACAATATAACAGGCCAAATGGTTTAAATCAAGCAGAAGGGGCTCGAGGGACAGCGTCAAAGAAAGAGGGTGAGGAGGCCGAGTTTGAGCTGCGCCTCAGCGACGAGGAAGTCAGGACGTCTTTAACAGAAACAAGGAGACGATTGTCAAATAAGGTTAAGGAAAAACAATTACACTGGCCTTTCAATATTAAAGAAAACACATATCCGGATGACTAATTCACTACGTGCTGAGGTTATTATTGGCTTGCATGGCGCACTTTGAGAATACCATTTCCCTCCTGGCTTCAGCGCCTTGACAATCATAATTCTTCCAGAGCTGAACCTGGCTGTGTTTGGACACAGTGGAGTTGCTGTTATTATGCTGCAGATTAAAAAGGGTTGGGTTCAGAGAGCGAGTCCATCTACTAAAACAGTAAAAGCAATTCACAAATCAATATAACCCATATTTTGACGTGACTCCCAGACTTAAAACCAAAAGCAATATTGTATTAGATCATAAGCGTCCAATTTCCATTTTCTCGCGCAGATGAATGAGGCTTCACAACAATGAATGACTGTGCTGGATTTAGATTTTGTTCACAGTCTGCATTTATGTCTCCACAGTCTTTCAAGATCAAGCCATGGAAGCAAAACAATAATTCTCATTGAGGACATGAAACAATGGTGGATTCACACCTAATCTGAGCCGACGTAATAGAATATAATTTATATTTCATCCAGATGCTGGTGTTCAGACAGGCAAACCAACACACTGCAAAACTTCAGTGGATCTAATTAATGTGAATATTCAAAGTGGAGATATGTTTGGTTTTTATCGTGAAGACATGAGCTGCAGAAAGCTCTGGTGTGGTGAGAATTTGCAGTCGTCTGATCGTCTTATTTGAATATTGCTGGAAAATGGTGTTTTAACTGGAATACAATAATAATGCAACATTAGGCTGTTCCTCCTTCTCGCTGCTTTTACTCAGTTTTAAACCTGAAACACTCACCAGAGACCGTCGCATGGAAATAATTGACCTAAGAGGCGCAGATCCTCCATTTGATGCTTGTACATATAGAAAATCTACATCCACTTAAGTGGATGAATTCACTGAACTTTTCCATTAGAATATGAAATACTTGATAACCTATTAAGTCAAGGCCAACTGTCATCAACACAGAAAATATCACTTCCATATAAAGGCTACCTCAACATTTTCATATTTACAGTATTCATGTGGTAATTTGTCCTGTAGTTTTGCAGAATAAACTCTCTGTCATCACAGACACATTCAGCCTCATCAGAAATACAGCAACAATCATCAGTGGTTTTATGAGACCATTTCATTTGCTCATCTTCATATAAAAACACATCAAAACTGCTGAGCTGCTGCTTTGTGCTCTTCATCCATCAGCTGTTGTTGAGCCTATAACAGTCAAACATACATGAGGAAAAAATGTCTGAGTAGTTCTGTGATTTCACTGAGTTAATAATGTTATTCTGTTGGATCATATGGATACAAAGATTTAAGTCGATATAGTTTTGATTTTTAATCTCAAAACTCCACCGTGTTGGACACAGACCTGCAGATGGATCCAACTGTATTTCAGCTAATATATGTAGTCATAATAGATGCTGTTTACGTAGTAATATTTGTCATTTTGTAACATAATGAATCAAATCTTGGTTGTGCTGAATTGGTGGAAAAGATTCATGATTCAATTCCCAAGTGAAAAGCAGAGATTATAAGATTCATGATGGACTGATTGTTGGTGGGTTTAAGTTTTCTCTTTAGATCTTCCTGTTTATTCAAGGCGTAGCAATCTGTTTCTGCATCAAACTACCACATTTGTTATAAATTATAAATCAGATATTTATATAGCGCTTTCATTACCATAGCTAGGTCCAAAAGCGCTTTACAAGGCAACTCATTCACCCATTCACACACACACACACACTCACACACCAATGGCTACCGAGCTACCATGCAAGGTGCTAGCCACCATTGGGAGCAACTTAGGGTTCAGTGTCTTGCCCAAGGACACTTCGACATGTGGACAGGAGGAGCCGGGGATCGAACCCATGATTTACAGGCGACCCGCTCTGCCACCTGAACCACAGCCGCCCATTTATCTGTTTTTGTGAAGCTCATCTCTTTGGTAATTTCTGAACCCACCATGAGCGACATCAAACAGCAGATTCAATAAGGAAATAACAGCTGAAACAGACATTACAAGTGTTACAGCCACGTGGGAGGATACACGAGGAAGAAGACAGGACCTAGAATTGAACCCTGTGGGACCCCACAAGTTATGTCTGGCGAGGAGGATGATAAATTGCCTACAGTGACAAAAAAGGTTCTCTGGGAAATGTAGTAGCTGAGCCAGCACAGTACTGTTTCCCTGATACCCACGCACTGCTTGAGGCAGTCAATTAAAATTGCATGATCTACAGTATCAAAAGCCTCAGTGAGGTCTAAAAGGATTAAGATCGAACATTCCCCAGCATACACTTTTAAAAGAAGGTCATTTGTTACTTGAAGAAGCCCTGTCTCAGTCCGATATGCAGCACTTAAAAATCCTACTGGCGTTTCAAAAAAAAAATCTTCATGTATGTCTCAAAAGGAGAGAACACTTCTGATTCAACCTTTTGAAAAACGCTATACTGTAGCTTTTATTTCTGAAAGTACCTGATCTATAGGAAGGTTGTTTTGAACTAAACTTAAAACAGACCAGTAAAGTGCTCGACAGAAAAGCTAAATGCTCGACGTCAACCTTACATTCAATATGATACACTTTAAAAGTTTGTTCACAATAAATAAAAACAAACTGGAATTTAAGGCCAAGCAGGACCTGAAATGTTTTTGATTGAAAAATAGTGTAATTACTGGTGGTTAACAGTGACGTCTGTTTCTCTCAACAGGATTCAGCAGCGATGACAAGTCTTTCGTTTGGCGATAAAAGCCGGTTTAATAACCATCCATTCATGTTCATCTTTTGCTCTCACACTTTAAAGACCTCCTTCTGTGGCCTCACCCCACCATTCAAATCTGCTCGGCTGCTCTGAAAGACTCCCATTACAAAGGCTGATATACCATTATCTCCACCAGCTTCAAGTTCAGATTTGGAGAAGGTGAATTAATCGTCCTTCTGGTTCTGCCCTTTGAACCACCGAACGCTGGAGAGGCCAACACCAGGAAAAACAGTTGATGAGGTCACATGAAGGGGAATTTAAAATTGGCTGGTGTAAAATTCAACCTTTTTAATAAGAAAAACAAGGTTGAACATGACAAAATATGTAGTTGGATTATTCCCACTGTGGTTTTTATAAGTCTTGTGGTAAAAGATTCAGCTAAACATAAGTGGAGGTGTGAAGTGAAGCAGTAACATACATGATTTAGTTGTATTCAGATTCCTAAACATGCTCTGATGAAACAATACTTTGACCAAATGTCACAAGAAATCACAAGGATACATCATTTTAATGTATCCGTCTTTTTACAGATCAAAGGAGAACAAAGACTCTGCAGGAGTTTCTGATTTAACCCTAAATGAACAACCCTGCATCAATTTTAGGAAAAATAATCACCTGCTATTTTCTATTGTCAGAAATAAATGACAAAATTTCATGGTTTTAATGCATCTTTGTTTCCTAGGATACAGGTTTGCCAATTTCACATTTCCTCAGCTTTTCTACTTCAAAGACAAAGACTTTAATTAGTTATAATTAGTTACTTTGTTTCATGTTTCGTGGACTAAATTTTAAGAAAGAAAAAAATAATCTTATCACGTATTAATCAACAGTTCATGAATATGTCTGTGGGAGATTATTCCTATTTTATACCTTTATCCTCCCGGATGACTGAATATCAAAGTTGTGAAATTTAATTAATGAGTTTTCAACAAGAACGTAAAAAAAAAATCCTCCTTAAAGGAACAGGAAACACAGTTTGGACAAAGCATCACGACATTTATGGGAAAGTTGTACAGAATTAAAATCTCCAGATCTGACTGTGAGGATTCATGGAGGCTGCTAATTTAACTGTGATGTCAGAGCTTTTCAACCAATCAGAGAAGGGGGAGGATTTTCCTGATTGGTTGAAATGCTATGACATCATGTGGACTCTCAACATGTCAGCTTTCGACCTCTGCATGGATCCATTTCTCAAACCAAATCTTGTAAAAATATAATAAACATGTATAAATAACATCACCTACAACATCGCCAGTTTCTTTGATACAAGTTATGAGCATAAAATCACATAACCTCAGAGAAGTCATTGTATCTCCCAAGACACAGAAACAATCTCAGTCCATTTGATGTGTCAGTACAAATGATAAAAATTAAAGTCTCATTTGCAGATATGAGATTTCTCTTCATGTTTCTTCTTCCTGTAAACGCCGTGGAGATGCTGACATGTAACGACAGGACAACAGTTGTATTAGCGTTGTGAGGAGATGTTAATTCCAGTACAAGTCTCCTCCATCCACACCTGCTCCTCCCGCGGAGGGTTCCTGTCCCAGCATGTGCTGTGCAGTAAACACCTCTGACAGGTCTCCAGTCAAACACACTCCCTGCATGTCTGCGGACTGTGGAGGAAAAATGAGGCAACAAGAAAACTATGTGGATAAGACGCAGGAGGGGCCCAGATGCTGCCTGATGTCTTATTAACCAGCTCTCAGCTCTAATAGATAGATCGGATATTACAAGTGTGTATATTACTGTGATAATCAGTCTAATGTGCCTCAGTCTTCCTCCAAGTCTCTGGTTCCTCTGTAGATACAGATACAGGTATTTATTGACAATCAAAAGATAATGATCCACCTGAATCTAATGATGTTCTTTGGTGAGTTGCTTGTTTTTGTTGGGTCACTGCTCGTCACTGTGGGTTCAATCTGACAGCAACATGCAGGTGATTGATCATTTACTTTTATGTATTAGAGATGATGCACTGCTGCACACAGAGGAGGAGGAGGAGGAGGAGGGAGATACTTTATCTCTACTTAGTAAAATGGACACAATAATAAACTATTGACAAGTTTATTTATCAAACCTGCTTAACCAGACCTGTAAAAACCAGAAATAAAGGTAAAATAAATAAATAATACAAATATAATATAATTGATGTAGGAGAAATAAATAAGCCCATGACTGGTGTTAGATGTGTTAAGTTTCTGATGTTTCTAATGAGATAATTGGTCAAACTGAAAATATTTCAGTGTGAATGTAACAGCTGAAGAGGAATCTACATGTGTAACTTCATTCCATACTGACAGTTAATGTGGTGATTTCTATTGACTGATTTTCTTTTATGATTTTCTTCCAAGCTGTTAGAAACAGGTTGATTCTTTCTACAGTAAGTCAGTGATGGAGGACGATCTATAGAGCTGTTAATGTGCATTTACATTGCATTACTATGCAGCTTGTATAGCACTGCACATCTGCGTGTCAGTAAACCTCAACACCAGCTCCAAGCTGATTTTGATGGATACCTCAGCGGACCACCTTTAATGCAAAATGCTCCATCAGTCTTCATTTTTTAAATTTTTCACCAAATTGTCGCTGTCAGATGCCGTCGCTGACAAATTTGTTGACAGTGTTTGTCAATCATCATGAGTCTGATTTGCAACAGATGCCAGTCAGAAGCAGGATTCACAAAGCTTCTCACCACAGCGAGGTGTCGGGGCTGCAGGAAGTAAAGTTGTGTTGCTGTGGGCTGAGTTTTGTGGCTTGATTTCCTCTGGGTCACCAACAAAACAATTGATGAAGCAGACAATTGGGCTTTGAAGCATTTGCTGCTTATGACAATGAAATGTTTTTACAGCTCGAGAACAAATCGTCTTCGAAAGGATACATACAAAGGATATAGTGTACAATAAGGGGAATATTGCGTGTGTGTGTGTGTGTGTGTGTGTGTGTGTGTGTGTGTGTGTTAACAGCCGGTAATAGCGCTGACATTGTTCTGCAGATGAGGTGAGAGCAGCCCATTATATGTCAGCCTGCCTCCTCCTCCTCCTCTCGGTGCCCTGATGGGGCTCTTCTCGGTGCAGACCTGTTTTGGAGTAATGCCACAGATGGTGATGAGCCTGTGTAATCCCTGTAGATTTCCACGGTTTATAAACAGCAAGACAAGCAGCAGGTCCCGCCGATCTGAACAAACACTTCTAAATCAGGGGGTGTTTATCATGCCTGTTTGGGGTGGAGGTTGTAATTATTGCAAACAAGAGCAAACATGCAAAGAGAAATGGATTTCACAGATCTAATTGATTGGGGGAAGAGCAGTAGATTTAGCTGCTGTAACCACCCCCCCCACCCCCCTCCTTGCTACAGTACTGCATTTCAATTTCTTATACTTTAAAGCACCTGAAGTATTCCTCGTCTTAAATGAGATGCATTCAAAGCGAGTGCATTTCATTTCCCAGGGCGAAATCTGAAAAAACTTAAGCACAGTTGGAAATGGCTCATTGCTATGTACCTCACAGAAAACAACAGATTTCTGGCTCATAATAGTCGAGACCACGAGTCTCACCCTGCATGCACAGACAGCCAGAGTGTATCGAGATAATTGACAAATTCCTCGGCGAAATGAAACGCTGTGCATGCTGAAAGTAACATCAGTGTTTGCTTTCTGAGTGGCAAAAGAATCACGGCATTTTGATGTATTGCCTCACCTCCGCGCAAAAAATACATCCTTTTTGTCAGGTGAGTTCCTTCCCAATTTTCCAGGCAACAATAGGAACATAGAGAAATTGGTTTGATCCGTGACATGTTGACATTTCATTTGCAGAAATCAATCAAAATCTACCGGCAAAAAGGGCACATGAAATGTGTCAAAGCAAAGTGCTGAAATCCAAAGTTTTGTAGGAATGGTTTTGGAATATTCATCAAGTAAATGAGATATTTCAGAGCAGCACACAAATCACAGGAGAACTAATCAAGTTTTTTTTTCTTCCAGTGGGTAATACCCAGGGGAAATTATTATTATCTGCAAGGCTAGTTTTGTTTTCTGGTGCTTTAATGTGAAAAAATTACCTGTATGAAAATTACAAATTGGGAAATCTATTTTGATAGACACTATATCACATAAAAAACCCCTCCAGTGGCTGAGCAGTGCTGAAACAGGCTTTATGTTAAGTTTGTTTTGTGCTTCACCTTGTTTTACATGTAGAGCGACGAGAGAGTCATCTAAAATTAGCCGCACAGTTTGAGAAACAGCAGGTAGTGCTCCCTGCTAATAGACTCTAGAGGTGAATTAGCCATTAGCTGAAAAGGCTAATTCACCTCTAAACCAGATGTCTTTGTGAAAGTGAAAAAAGTGAAATTGTAAATGAAGCGCTGAGAGAGAGAATGATGTATTGATCGGAGCGGAGTCATTGTGCAGCAGTGTTTTCCAGCCATTGTAAAATATTCCTCTTTTTAGTAGATGTGATATGTTTGGTACCAAGGTTTAAATCTTTACGGGGACATGAAAGTGGAAGATGAAGAGTTTATAATGTGAACAACACAGCTTCATCATCCAGCTGTGGTCTGAGCAACACATCTTCAAGTGTGACCCAACCAGTGCTCTTTAAAATTCTAGTAAAAACCCAGACGTCAGCAGACTGCGCTGAAGTCAGTGGGGGAGTTGGCTTGACCAAAAACATCATTATACAAACTCATGGAGCATCTATTAGCCTGAGAGTGTTTCCTTACGTACCATCACTTATTTATATCAGTTTATTTCACTTTGATGTGAGCAAAGCTTGTAATTGCGTGTACCTCAGTCATCATGTTTCCTTGATGAAATTTTAATTTTTGGATGAATTATGTATTAGTGATGCATAATGCACTGATGGAATCTCACTTTTTCTCCAAAACAAAACTTATGAAAGTATTTTTTTAATTTTAATTCCTCTTAACTAAGAAATATCTGATATTTAGCAAGGAAACCCTTTTTTTATTTTCCATTATAAAATTTGCAAACACTTGTGATTGACATACGCAGACCTCTGTTAAATGTGTTGACCACAGTATATTACTACACCCACACGCATCAGTCTGTTTAGGCAGAGATGTCTTACAGCAGTCTTTCAATGGTTTGCAAAGAGTGTATTAGTCATTCCCTTAAAAGCCTGAGGCGAGCAGCACAGTTCTTAATACAGTGGAGTGGACGCCAGCCACCAGCTCGGGGAGGAAGCGGCGAGCGTAGAGGCCTGTCAAGGAAGGAGTACAGTGCTGCGCTGTGGGAGAAAATAGGGTTGTGTTTTAAATTAGACAATATACAATCCTCTCTGCTGGGCACATATACAGTGCATTGTGCTGGGGGATAAATATTTCACTTGCAGAGAGAGGAATCTGTTCTGCACTGATGTGGAGTTGACTTCATAATTACTAGTAGCCCAGTTATGAGAAACCTGATGAAGTGGGTTTTAAATTAGAATTTAGTTTAAAAACCTTGACAGCAAACTGCACTTATTACTACTTCTGTAATTTCTCTCCCCTGCATTAGACTCTTCAGTATTACAATAATAAAAAAGAGTTGAACCTTTTCATATTTTTATTTTTTTATTAAACCACAGCTAAAAAAAAATACAAAACATGAGTCACTCATTAAAATAATACTTTGGTGTTTCTGTTATATCTTGAAATGCTAATTACAGTTTAAAGTTTTGCGTTAATCTTTTTTCAAATTAATTCAAATAAGAAATAATAACAACATGTTTGAAGAGTGATGGAAAAAAAGGGAAATTTAAAAGTTGAAGGAGTGAACTGTGTGTGCCATGCTCAGTGTTGGGGGTAACGGGTTAGTTAGCAACGCGTTAGGGTACTCAAATTACTATTTTGGACTAACGAGTAACCTAACGCGTTAGTCTCGTCGTTCCCTATAATCTAGTACTAGTTATTTTTTCTAACCAGTAACGCATTAATGTGGGAACTTGACTCTTCTTCCCGGACTGGTTTCCCCTGTCAGGGAGCGCGAGCGCATTTACAGCGTGGAAATGTACTTGTTGCACGTTGCTATGGTGACGCGCACAGCGTGCATTAGACCAATGTAAGGCACGACCCATTTACTGTTAGTAAACAAAGAAGTATGCGCGCGCATTGTGGCAACGGCAGTATGACGGCTAGCAAAGGCTTGTCAAGCTACTCTGGTGCATTATCAACAAAGTGGAGGACTATATACACACTGCAAACTGCACCTGTATGGCAGGGTAAGTATTATTGTGCTGATTTCACTTTCTTTGCCTTAACAGAAATGAACATGAACTGCTCAGATAACTTAACTGTGATGTATCATGCTGCGTTCCATTTGTCCTCGGAAGTCGGAAGTCGGCGCTTGGAATGACGTCACATCCCAGTTGAATGCGTTCCGGATACAAAGTCGGAAAAACAGATGGCGGCGTCCATGGAAAATACCATAAAGACACTCAAGTACATGTAACTCGGTAAATGTAACCGAGTTCTACCCGCCTCTGGTTATAAACTATTACTACAACTACTACAGGAAATTTACGCACGTTTGTACCGGCTTCAGGAGCTAATGTTTTTAGCATTAGCACAGCCGTTGCCTTCCAAAATCCCATTTGTACAAAGTAATTACACTATAGATTAATGTCTGTATATAACGTGGATTAGTACGGATGATGTTGTGTGACATAAATGGTCAAAACTGCGAATAAAC
>OOFC01014952.1:0-14405 GCA_900323345.1 Pseudochromis fuscus
CCACTGCGCTGCACGTAATCTGTCCCCACAAACACACCATTTTTAACTCTTCAGCAAACCGTGCAGACGTGTTTGAAATAACAACAAGAAGAGAAATGGCAGCTGTTAGAAATCCTGCCCCATGGACTCAGGACGAGGTGCAAACCTTTCTGTCATTAGTCACTGATGAGAAAATTCAGCAGGAGCTGGACGGGGCAGTTAGAAACAAAAGAATCACATCAAAGATGATGTCACGAATGACGGCCAGCTACACGGAGGAGGGATGATCCTCGGCAATGTAAATGCAACCAAAGGGGGGCTGATCCCGAGCGATCTGAAGCGAAGTGAAGCGAGTAGGTACCAGTGTAAATGTGCCATAAGAGAAAGTGACAGTATCTCCTCTGTATTGAAGCTTTGTGGTAAATTAATATACAGTGTGTCCCCATAACAACATTGTGAGTGTCTCATGTCACCTCCTGGGAAAGTTAACAGCTCTGCTACGGAGTGTGACTCCACTCACTCTTTCATTTTCAGAATTATCCACTGTACATAAGACACAGCAGAGCACGTCACTGAGGACGAGCAGATTAAATCAGACACATCTGAAGCTGGTAAATGTTCACTTCCTCTGACACAGCTATCAATGATCTGAAACAGGAAGCACTACTTTATACAGAGAGCCATCTAAAGGTATGAGACGTCTGATGAGGACGTTTCTGTGTTTGTGGTAATTTCATCAGTTTGTCTCCATCCAGCTGCTGAAGCTTCACTGAGCCCACACGATATTTCATGAAATCAGAAAATGTGAGGAGGATGCAGCTGATGGTTGTTGATTGGCTGTTGTAGCATCTGGTGTGCTGGTAAACCTTTCACAGTAAAAGCCCTGGAATGAATGTTTCTATCTACTGGACTGTTGGAAGGCTTTTACTTTGAAAAAGTCACAGAAGCATAGTGCAGTAAGTTTAATGTCCTGCTCCTGATCTGAACAGGTCAGACAGGTTCACATGCAGCTGAGGAGACGCCGTGTACGCACCAAACGTGGCTCTTTGAAGACCTGGCTGTCAATCATGTCCCACGCTCCCTGACCCAGAGACAGCATCCTCAGCAGCAGCATCAGGTCCGGACTGTCCTGGTGACAAAGCAGATCACACACATTTAGGACTCACAGTAGACACACTAACAAGTGTCGAGTCAGTATCAGACTAACTACAGGCTGGGTTAATACACACACACACACACACACACACCTGACTCCTGGTGAAATGAGAGCCCAGTGGTTACAGTGTAAACTCCATTACTACAACTGTCATCAACTGAATCAGAGGTTTGACTTCCTGTCAATACAACCTACTCCGTGAAATCAGGTATTACCCAAAACCTAATGGTTACATTTCAGGTGAGATCAAACAAACTGAAAACACGTAGTGGGTGAAGTGTTGCTTTTCCACCACTAGAGACCAGCAGAGTTCAGCGTACAGCAGCAGTGCAGCTGGACTGCGCCTCGGTGGAGGACGTGTCTCTCTGAGGTTAAAAATGAAATAAGTGATTCCCAAAGACTTTTGCTTGACCCCTAAACTGTGCAGTTGTGGCTGCTTCTTGCAAAGTTACTATTACTATTACTCTCTAGCCCCATGAATCCTCTCATGACCCCCAGATGTTACCTTGTGACACCTTTGAGAGTACACATTGTTTTTACATTGTTTTTTACATGTTTTATGGAAGTTGAGGGAAAAATCCTGGAAAATACACAGCTTGTAAATGTTATACTTTGTACACAACTAAAATTGAAAGATCAGAACTGGTGAGGACAGAAATGCCCCTGTGGTTGTGTGAGGGTGAATTAACACTGCTGCTGCTGCTGCTGCTGCTGCTGCTGCTGCTGCTGCTGCTGCTGCCGTGTTTTTATCAGTTCACTCTGTTTATAGATGAATGTTTCCTGAGACGTTTGTCTACTTTCTTACATGTGCTGCTGGTGTTTGTTGCAACACTGCCACCAACTGTTCATCACAACAACTTACTCTGATGTGCAATATACTCCAGTGGTGGAATGTAACTAAGTACAAGTATTTGTTACTGTACTTTTGATTTGATTTGACTTAAACAAGTACAAACATAAAAACAAACAGTATATGTAATAGAGAAAAAATATCACACTGTGGTGAAGTGTGAGTTTGAGAAGGAGCTGAAGGAAGAAAGCTTTTCAAGTTCAGCCCAACTTTACACTGTCACATAATTTCATGATCCCTACGTACATACATGATCCATGAATCCAGGCACTCTTAGAAGATTAAAACATTTAGCTTTAGTATGAACTTTACTACATCTAAAAGTAAATACTTCTACTTTCTACTCCCCTACATTTCTACAGCTGTGTTACACGATACATTCACACTGCTGCTTGTTTCTTTATTTATATTTTTTATTTTCTTACATAATCAATAGCAAAAGGGAAATCTGTGCGCTGAACCAATCAGAGCAGACAGATGACGTTGCCCCGCCTCCTCAGAGAGCAGCGGTCACCTCACTGCTGTTCAACAATCAAAGTGGGTTGGATGTGATTAGGGGAGGTCACAGAGGCTTTAGACCTGCATCATCCATCACTGTGGTTTTGATTTACTTCACAAAACAGTTTAAAAACAATTTGTGGTGAATCTGCTGCTTTTTTTTGACCCTCAAAAACACAAACTACAACCTTTCAAAAAAACACCATGAACACACTGAAAAAAAACTTGATACACAGAATTGTTACAGGAAGAAACTTTTAAATACCTGATAACAACCAGTTTTCCAGAGTGAGCAACAACATCTGAAGCATCTGTACTTAAAATAGCCTGAGGACATTTTTACTAAATGCACCTGCAGTACATACTCCGTCTGTGTATCTGTACTTGTACTTAAGGAAAGTGTCAGAGTGTTATACTCACTCTGGGTAAGGCATCCTGACTCAGCAGCTCTTGCAGGTTCCTCATGATGCTCAGGACCAGGGTGTTACAGGCAAACGGGTCACACAGGATCATGGACAGGTCCCTGAAACGCAGCCACAGATGAATTCATGTGTTCATCAGCAGGTCAACAACTGTGCTGATAAGCTTCATGTTACCCGAGGACTTGCTCCTGGCCTTTCTTCACTCCGTCCAGGAAACCCTGCAGCTCCCTGGCTCGCTTGCCGTCCACAAACTTCTCACGGATGCAGGCGTCCAAACACCAAGTGAACTGTCACAGCACGCCACACAGACACACGGTTGAAAGAGCGAAAACGCTGGAGGGAAACAGTGACTCAGCGCCAGCCTCTGCGTGCTCACCTTGTGGCAGGGGTCCACGGAGCAGATCTCACTGATGTCCAGGTCGTGAAGTGACATCAGCAGCTCTGCTCTCAGGGTGCAGTAGTGAACGTTTCGCGTTCGCAGGAACAGAGTTCGTAAAAACTGCAGCACCATGTCGTACAGCTTCACGTTCTTCCCGATCATCTGAGTCAGCTTCAGAACAACCTGCAGTACACACAACAGACACAGCTGACAGCAGCACTGCACACAAATGTGGTGGAAATGCACCAACAGACCACTGTGAGTAAATGTCAGACAGTGTGCAAAAAGTGAAGTGAAGAGCAAATACTTGAACCTACTCAAACTCCTTGTGATTGGAGCTTCAGGCATTTATTGAGCTGAGCGGGACTCACCTCGCCTTGGCGCCGTGTTTTGGGAGAAGGGCTGAAGAAATTGTGCAGGAAGGAGAGGTCACTGCTGAACAGAGCTGCCTCCTTCTCCACGATGTACTGCTTCAGGAGGGGAGACACCTCGTCCCCAAACAGAGCCTGGTTGTCCTGCCAGATCTGCCTTTTCACCTCCACTGCACACACCTTGTACAGCTCTTTGTCGGCCATCACCATCTTCAGTTTCTTCTCCGGCACCTGTGGGAGGGAGCACGTGGTGAAGATGACATCGTCCCCTCTTTTTATGTGAATCTTATCGCTCGCAGAGTCAGTTTTAAAATAAATGTTCATACATGTTTTCTTTGTAATAAATATTCATGTCTTCTCACACGGTGCAGGGAGCTCCTCTCTAAGTATAACCACAATGTTCAATCACAGGACTTAGATCATGACATCATGTTGACTTGATTCCAGTTAAACAGATTTAACTGGACCTGCTCAGCACCTTTCCACCATTCATAGAGCCTGGTACATTTAAATCATGTGTCACACCTGAAATGACGTCATCTCCATCACTAATTTATCATCAGTCTTCAAACTAACGTGTGAATTTAGATTGACTTGCACTCAATTAAAGCTGGAGTCTGATCAATTACAGGATTTTTCACTGACTGTAGTGGGAAAAAATTGACCATTAAACAATATGACGACTGCTTTATGGAATATTTGAGCTGGATTGACTTCAATTCAACTTGATTATACACTGAAACAAAATACATCATCTTTGGAGTTGTAATCCCACATCTTACTGTCCACTCACCAAAATACTGATCTAAACAGTAACTACAAACTATAGCTGTTAAATTAAATAAATAAATGCAACTGCAATATTTCCATCTGAAATGCAGTGCAGTTGAAGTAGAAAGCAGCAGAATACTCCATAGAGATACTAAAGTCAAGTACAAGTATCTCCACCGTATATTAGAGTACAGTACTGCAGTACATGTGCTGTGATGTGAAGGAACAGTTTGGTGTGAATACCTGTTCACACATCAGCTTCCACTCAGCTGACAACATGTTAGCTAGTTAGCTGTTAGCGTGTTGCTAACAAACTGCTTCTGACTCCAAAAATCAAACCAAACATCATTTTCTGCATCATACGCTGTAGTTACAAAACACTGGCACCTACTGGAAAACATGTGAAAGGCCTGGAGCACACATTTCACATTTTCATCTTCAGTTTGAATTGATTGTTACCAATTCTGATCAACTCCAATTTACCTATCAGAGATTTTGGACACTCCAACATGTGATTGTAAAAAACAAAACAAAATTAAGCTTTTGAGAATTCAAACCTAATAAATTTCTTCAAATGAAGATCTTTAAATGATATAAAATGAGTGGTTCACAAAATGTTTGTAAAAAACGAGCAATGATAATGCAGCACACTCTCACAAGCTCTAATTAAAGCTAGCAAAGCAATGTTAGCATCACAAACATGAGAGTTTGACCCTTGTAGAGACACTGTCACATTTAGATTTTCTGCAGTGCAGTTCAAGCTCTTCATGAAAGGACAAAGTTGAAGTTTCACTGTCTTTGAGACTAAACCCAGCTCTTAGTGATCAACTCAGGAGGAAATACGAGTGCTCTTTACGCCTCGATGTGTTCAACAGCTTTACGTGATCCACTGCAGTACCTGCTTCTTGTTTTTAGTTGGTCACAGTCATTTCTCAACACTCATATACTTCAGTCTCAGTTCACTTTTTCATATCTCTTCACTCAGTCTGCACGAAAGCAGCTGAAACGTGACATTAGAAATAGACAGTGGTGACGACCTGTGGCCAAATACAGGACGCGCTGAACTGGCACTGCTGCATGTGCATGAACATTACATAATCCACACAGTGAAGAAGAGCTGTTTGTTTTACTCTAATATAATCTTGATTATTGTAAATTATAAAAATTCAGGAAATAATCTCAATAATCGTAATGAGACTGTGTGTTGTGAGCATAGACTGTTTATAGAAATGGACAAAGTAAGTGTGATGTCACCCATTGGTTTGTGGACTGTTGTTCGGAGAGATCAGCATTTGAACGTGGCCATGTTGGTTGTTTGGAGCCAGAAGTGACCATATGTGGATACGAAGGGAGGAGAGAGGGGGCGAGTCTAACCCTTGAACCTGAGATCACTGTCCAATGTGTGTGAGTCCGGGCTTCACCTCTGCTCTCATTGGAGACCAGACTTGTAGATCCAGCTCAGCCTGCCTCTAAATCTTCCTGTTTTAAGTCTAACATCTCATGAATGATGAAATGATTTTCAGAGGTTCCAGCAGATCACTGAGAAGAAGGGCTAACTCTAACTAATGACATCTCAATGACTGGTGACAAAAAACTGACTACTGAATATTTTCAGCAATGAAAATGATGATTTTTGACTTGGAGTCAACTGGAGTTTTCTAGAGCCTCTAGTGGCCGTTAGGAGTATTGTACTTTTTTGCATTTCAACATTGGCCTCACTTTTGAGCCCCACTTGCTTCGACCATTCCTATAAACAGTCTGTGGTTGTGACCAGAGGATGACGTCACTACTCTTTGCAGATGACATCACCACATGGGTGACTCCATCCAGCACTTGAGTGGCTGCAGCTGACTGTGAAGTGAAAAGTCTGAGTCCAGGGAAAAGCCCCATCCAGGTGAGGGAGAGAGTCAACCCCAGGTGGAGGAGTTCAGGTGTCATGGAGTCATATTCATGAGGAATCGTGAGATCGACAACTTTATTTTTCACACCATCCTCCATTCAGATTTTGGCTCATTTCAGAAGTACTGCAGGATATAGTAAGTGTGCAGCGAGTTTTCCATGTTTGATCTGAGTGATCAAACTGAAGTACACATGGCAAAAACATGTGTGGCCTCTTGCAACAATCTGGGTTTCTCATGTGATCCCTACAAACTGCCCAGTCCTGCAATATGTCAACGACCCACAGCCGCCATATCTGTAAGATCTCTGCGAAGACCATCAGTCACCCAGGTCATGGGTATCAGAGTAGCATTAAGTCACGACCACTGGACTTGGTAGAAGTTACTTGAAGACGGGGCCGGTCTCACCCTTGAACCTGACATCACTACCCCCACCTCTACCCTACCCTACCCTACCCCTACCCCCCCTACTGGTGGAGAGCAGCAGGTTAGAGTCTCATCGACAGGTTCATCCATGCTACCAGCTCATTAGTGCTCCTGGCTAAAGTGACGATCACTGGTATCCTGGTTGCCATAACAACTGTCATTTGAATCACGTAAATCCAGATGAGAATGGCCGTCATGAGGATGGTCATGAGGGCAAAGCAGTGTAGATGGGGAAGGTGGTGTCATAGACCCCTTCTTCTGTTCAGAGATGGTTTCTACTTCGGGCTTCCTCCACTCCTCTTTCCAACATCTGTCTTCTGGACCCAGAACATGCACATTTCTGTCCTCAAAGGAGCGTCCCTTCTCCTTCAGGTGGAGGTGGACTGCAGACTCTGGACCTGAGGTGCTGGTCCTATTGTGTTGAGTCATGTGCTTGTTCAAGGGTTGTTTAGTTTCCACGATGTCTGTACACTGGCCTGCATACACCACATCTGTACCCTTCTCCAACCAACCATCTGAAATACACATCCAGTTTAAGTGTCTCTCTCTTGTGTTCAACACTTCAAATGTTTTCCAGCAAACACTGTCTGAAAGTGTGCATCGTTACCTTCATATTTAAACTATATCCATCTGTTATGACCAGTCTTTTACCCAGAACTCCATGAGAACTTTCAGATCAGCTATAAGCACTACTGATTAAATATCACCAGTCTGCACATCATAGTGTTATTGTATTATTTTTAGAAGCAGAACAGAAACACTTGCCTTGGGGAGATGCTTCAGCACCTGCATCACCACGGGCTGAATGGACGGCATCTTCACCAGTGGAAAGCTCTTCTCCAGCAGCTCCTCCAGCTTCCCATATCTGGAAACACAGCCAAAGAAAACAAAGTCCTCCTTCGTAAACATGACTCAGGCAAAAAAAAAAAAAAAAAAAACATCCACCAATCACACACCTGTCCTCGTCCTTGCCCTCCGCAATGGTGGCGACTCGCTCCATCAGCTTGTCTCGAAGTTCGTCAAAGACGGACTGGTGAAACTCCAGCCGAGGCGTCCCGTGGAGGTCGAGGAAGGGGAGAGCGGACTGCAGCGTCGGCAGCAAGATGCCATTTTCCATCTGCAGTTATGTAACACATCCAGGACTCATCAGGGCTGAGGTCCAGCTGTGGCTGCTCTTTTTAGAGTCAGCTGAATACATTTCCTTAATAATTAACATGGGCCAACATCTGGTAAAACATGGCCAACAACATTTAACACAGCAGTGAAATCTGGTATATAGATGAAAAAAGTTGTCCCTTTTTTAAAATAATAAACAGAGGAACCAGCTGAGGTGTTTAGGGCATGTTTAACTGGGAGGAGACCTCGGGGCCAACCCAGGACACGGTGGAGGGATTACATATCTCTGCTGGCCTGTGAGTCCCTCAGGATTCCCATGGAAGAGCTGGTGGAGGCTGCTGCCTCCAAGACCCAGACCCAGATGAAGCAGGAGATGATAAACATTTATTAAACAGTGTAATCTTATTTATCAATCAATTAATAGATTGATTCTTTTTTTCTGTTCCATTCCAGCTCTCATCCACGACGCATCATTATAATATTATAATAACACTACTACTATGACTATTACTCCTCCTAATACTACTACTACTACCACTACTACTACTACTACTACTACTACTGCGGTTTCCCAACTTCAGAATATCTGAGTTTATTCTTGGCAAATTTGAAACTTTAATCTCAAAGAATATTCTCTATTTTCAAGTGAGAATTATGTCTATAATTTGAGTGTTCTTGAAAATGTGTGACTTGAATCCAAGAGAACCACCAAGTTCTTCTTATTTTGTCTTTGTAAATTTGACTTCATTCATTCTTCTGTGTATTTTTTATTATTACTTGAATATTTTGTGAGATTAAAGTTTCAAAGTAGCTTGAAAGGAATTCAGCAATAACACTGTATTTAACACACACTACAAAGGATATAATTGAAATCATGATTATAGGAAAGATGACTAGTTTCACCATCAGTGAATATGTTTGTGTTGCACGTATCATCTGGTACTCATCACCATTCATTGCACAGTGCTACCAGGGAACATTAGAAACCAGCTAACAGCTCCTCGTCCGTTCTTTGCTCCATGGTGCAGCTGCTCACAGTGTGCACAAACACTTTATACTGGGTCGTTTACCAGAGATACTGCAGCTAATGTAGCGGTACCTGGAACTGGTCGATGGCTTTCAGAGGCTCCGTGCAGTTGGTGAGAGTTTCTTTGAGATCCTCTCCGTTGGATATTCCGAGCTCAGGCAGCCCCGCGAACATCTTGCTCCAGATCAAACATCAACGTGAGGATCTATGTCTGAATAAAGTTATTTCACAGTCACCACGGACAACCTGCTGCTGCAGATCACACCAACACAGTATGCTCCACTCTGTCAGGGGGACTCTTCCTGTGTTGCAACGGTGTAAACACTCCGCCGGAAACAGCAGCGGCGATGATAAGGTCCGCCATCACTCCGCGCACGCGCACACACTCAGCAGAACGGCCTATGTTACTGGGTTAATGTAGTTAGTCCAATATTAACTCAGTTATGGGTTAAAACAACCCAACATTTTTCATGTGCGACTTGTTACAGACTCTTTAGCAGAGAACGATATTAATTTCAGTTTGTAATGAAGATGAAATTATAGAACAAAAAAGTTAATGAGGCATCACTCAACATGTATGAAAGTTTTACAGAGAGGTCTGTGTGCTCTCAGTGATAAATCAGTGAAACTGATCAGTGATATTGATCAGCCTGTTAACTTGCACGTATAGTCAGCAGGTCTCTGGCAGCTGCAGCAGCTGTGTAGTTTGTAGATTGTATTTTATTTAAAATGCTCATGAACAGTGTTGTGGTGACAATTATAATTATTACAATTATTTTCTGTTTCTTTCTTTGCATATTAGTTACACATTGCAATCATGAACTCCAAACGTATGAACTTTAGAAACTTTTACTCATAATTCTAAACCTTAGTACATAACATAACGACCGTAAACATTTTTTGTAAACCTTGTTCTTGGAGTTTGCAGTGACTCAGAGACTGTGGAGTTTGACACAGATACAGAATCTCATCGTTAACCAGCCTCAGTGACTAAAACTGACAACAATTGAAAGATCAGAAAACGCTGCTAGATAGATGTGACAAAAATTGATTAAATGTGACAAAATTATTCAGGTGATTAATGAAGTGTGAAAAAAGTGCACACCCTTCAGCAGATGTTGAGGACTCACTGGATCCTCATGATGTCTGATCTTTAAAAATCTGTAAGAAAACTGTTAGTGGTATCCTCTGAAGCATGCAGGCGGCTTCTGTCACAAGCACAGACTGTATGTAGATGCTATATATTTCTATACACAGTCTAAGGTCACTACAAGGAGGATACAGTGAAAGTAATTTCCTAATGTGGAAGTGGGTGCAGTATTACACAATGAATTTGAACATTTCCCCCAAACACAAGGTTTATTCCTAAGTTTTATTACACACACAGACATGCCAGTATCCGAGAGCAAGCTGAAATGACTGGAAATGATTAGGACATACTGCATTGATTATTTCACTGACACACACAATATAAACTGCAACAACAAAATCTTCAGATGTTCTTGCAGTTTCTGACGTGCATACTTTCAGAGGAACATGAACTGGTCCTGTAGACGTGTCGCCCCGGGTCTTACACCATGCCTTCTTTAGTTCTTGTGTTTCTGTAGATCATCAGTAGGCATCCCAGTCCAAACAGGAGGAGGGTGATGAAGAGGAAGAGGATGCCAGCCCAGGGCCCCGAGGGCAGAGCCTTCATCAGTGCAAGACCCTCTGCTGGCACTGCACTGCTCAGAGTCAGCATGTACCCCAGAGCCCAACCTACAGAGGCTCCGCCCGCCTGCAGAGACATGACAGAGACCCACACACAGAGTGATGCAGGCGTCAGCTGGACTAAAAAACTGTAGTTTGTTGCCTTTTAATGTTAATGAGGAATATTTACAATGAACAACCAAACTAACAGACTTTCTGTATTGAAGACGTGTTGTGAAAATGTTGATAATTAGACATTTAACACTTAAATTGTCACTAATTGTGTGAAAACCTACAAATGTAGTATTACACTGGGACTTAGCAGTTTTATCTATACGGTAAAACCTGAATATTTGAAAAATCATCACAAAACTGTGATTTTGACATTTTTTTATGTGAAGGACCAAAATTAATAGTAATGTTTTTTAAGTGTTATTTGCATGATATATGTATATGTACAGTCTTTTTATCCCCTCTATTATTTTTCTAACAGTGACAATGGAGTGAGACTGGAAACAGGTTAAACAGCAGGTGACTGACACTCAGTAAATGGTTGTGGGCTGGATCTGAACCCAGGCTGCTGCAGGTGACCCCCTGTGTGTGGGTCACCTGCTCAACACCATGATCTGGCTGGGTGCCCACAACCTTTTTTAATTAATATTTTATGTGTTAAAAAAATAGAAGTAAAATCTGTAACAAGCCAAAGTGTTTTGTTTATTGTCTTCTCACCTTTTTCTGAAAAGAGATGGACGGGAGGGAAGCCTCATCGAAGCGGTAGCCCTGGAGTAAGAGGGTCTGGACAAAATTGGAGACGGCGCAGACGTTCTTCATGTACATCTCTTTCTGTCCCGTCTTTGTGGTCAGCTGTGAGTGCAAACACACTGGGTTAGGATTTATTTTTCCTTCTCCATCCTCACTGCAGGATGGTAAATAACAGAGCTGGGGTTTGATGGGTTTACACCTCAACATGCTGCAGAGTCTTTCTTTAAAAGGAGGAGCTGGAGAGTACCTCAGACATGCTCATGTTGCAGACGAGCCGGACGGCCTCTTCTGTTTGATTGGGAGACGTCATGGGGATGCCGGTGAGGGTGGTGATGTATTTGTGAGTGAAATAAAAAGCAGAGAAGGCCTGTGGAGAGGAGGGGACGCTGCAATCACTGAAAGCTGAGCCCTGTTCAGACTGAAGTTCATCTGAATGACTGGTCATAACAATGCAACTGTAAGCAAACACTGGCTGGTAAACAAATACTCTGTGATGGAAGCTTTTGTAAAATCCCTGAGGATCTGAAACAGATTCAATTCCCTTCCAGGTTTTTGTTGGACGCTGAATTAACTTCAGTACATTCAAAAAGTGGAAAGGTGCAACATTCAGATGTGCTCTCTGATGATCTGTTTTCTCTGTTGGTTACATCAGAAGTGTTTCTTCACTTTTAAGAAAGGGGAAGTGGTGCCATGAGGCAACTGTTTTTGATATCCAGGTCCAATCAGAAGCAGGTCTCCAACATTATGACTATTACTGCTTTTCTACCATAACTGAAGTATGATTACACATGTGGCAACAGGATGGACTAACACAGGGGTGTGTGTACAGGCAGAGATAACCTCTGAGCAGGGGGATGCATGGTACACCTATGTAACAGCATGCTCAATGACAATACTGACGTTGAGGTATAATACACAGCTATGGCTGATATTAATGCCATTCATTTTGTACAGTCATAGACAGGTCATAAATGAAAACAGAGGGTAGGAAGAGACTTTCATGGTATTTCAGAGAATCAAAAGTAGCATCATCATTATAATTCATTATAAACAAAAAACAGAGCAAAGAATACCCCAAAATGAAACTTAAATCTTTGTGACCTGTTTAAAGTTTGAATAAAGTCGGTAGGAGCCATTTGACTCCTGTTGTTTCAGATCTATAAAGTCTGGTAGTCTTTTTTTTCTACTGTTGTAAATACCACGTGATTGATGAAAGTCATTGCACATCCTCTGATAATGATGAATGGATTATTGTGGCTCTGCTGGAGGCTGTGGGACGAGTTAGGCACCACAACACTGATGAACATGGGAGGAGGAGGAGGAGTGTAGGTGTGAGGAAGAGTAAAAAGTGTTCCTTGCTGGCTCACTAAATATTTTGAAATGTTAAATCAAAAGAGAGATTACATCCAGAGTCCATTCAACAGTTGTTGAGGTATTTCAGTATGGACCTGAATTGAGGACAGACAGTGACTCACTGACACTGACATGCACAGGACCTTGTTGCGAGCATGACTAACAACAGCCAGAGATACAGATCACTTTCCCTTAATGCAGATCAAGCAACAGCCAATTATGTTGAAATCTTTCCTGACATCTGTGGCATTTCCTGTGCACACACTTTATCCTGTGGCAGTGGCACCAGGCCTGCAGAGAGTCACCGTCCAACAACACAACCCCTCTGCACAGGATGGACGCTGTGCAGCCACCACTGCACCACCAGCTGGTAAAGATGGAGACTGTGGTAGGACTGTAACATGGGGGCTTTTTATTAACCATTTCTTGCATTTAAAATGAAAAAGAAACCTCTACGGCATCCTGCTGTCACTTTAACGCTACGTTTCCACAACATGGTTTCAGCTCCACTTTAATCTGTTTGGTTTTCCTTTAGCAAAAAGTACCTGGTACCTGGTGCTACTTTACTAGTACCTGCTCTCGTGCGGTTCCAAAAAAGGGACCAGCGAGGTACTAGCGAATATCTAAAACATGCAGGATAGCGGCCCTCGAGGACCAGGATTGCCCACCCCTGTACTAGCAGGTATTAAACTGCAATGCAAATGCAAATGTACCATGTACCGTGCCACCATTAGTTGCAGGCTCTTGAATGGCACTGATTGGTCGACTACCAGGCAAAACAAAACAGGTTAAGATATAAAGTATTAATTATAAAAATATAACAACAGTAAGGCAGCAAAACTCTCACACTAATGTGAAACAGAGAAATTCAATAAAATAAAACAAGAGCAAACACTGCAAATCTAACTCCATAAAGGGCTTTACTATCGGTTCTGTATCTAAACGTCTTCCTCACCATGAAGCTTCCTTTCACTCTGGGCTGGAAGACTCCATCAAAGGAGCACCTGGAGTAGGAGCAGTTGCTGAAGGAGAACATCTTCTTCACATTGTCCCGACAGCTCTGGTAATCTCCTGTGCCCACCACTGTTACAGTCATACTGGGGTCAAACTGGGCGGGTCTGTAGTTTTTAGTGCACGGTGAATCAAGGACCTCGCCCAGTTTGATGGAGACGTTGAAGTGTCGTGGATAGCAGGGGTGGGACACTTGCAGCTTCACACCTTGAGTCTGAAAGTGGCAAAAACACAACAGTGAAAAAATTCCGCTGGTAAATATTATTAAGCTTTTCCTGATAGATGAGAAGAATGACATAAACTTCACACCTGTTGAGTAAATAATGGCGCATTTACACTGGTACCTACTCGCTTCGGTTTTGGTGCATTTACACTGACAAAAAAGTACCTGGAACTTGGTACCTGGTACAACTTTTGGTACCTCCTCTCCTGTGGTTCCAAAAAAAGTACCTGGTCAGGTCGGAGCAGGTACTAAAATCTTATTGGTCGGAATCGTCACTGCGTTGTTGCGTCATCACTGCATGGCACGTAATCTGTCCCCGCAAACACGTGGACATTTTTAACTCTTCAGCAAACCGTGCAGACGTGTTTGAAATAACAAGAAGAGAAATGGCAGCTGTTAGAAATCCTGCCCCATGGACTCAGGACGAGGTGCAAACCTTTCTGTCATTAGTCGCTGATGAGAAAATTCAGCAGG
>OOFC01014954.1:8428-26897 GCA_900323345.1 Pseudochromis fuscus
ATAACCTCAGAGGAGGTGGTGAGAGCGAGGAGGAGGAGGAGGAGGAGGAGGAGGAGGGATGGAAGAGGAAGAAACAGAGCGAGAAAGTTGGTGGGTCCTTATATTCTGCATTAATCATTTAACAGCATGAGTGTGGGCAGGTGGGAGCAGCGAAGGAAAAAAAAAACACACAGTACAACAAACACTTAAGTAGTCAGGTGCAACAGGGAAATATCTGCTGGTATTAACAGGTCCCTCCAGGAAAAAACAGACTATACTCTGCAAATGGATTGCTTGGAGGTGGGGGTACAATAAAAAGAGCTGAAGAGGGCTTGAAAGAGAGAAAGAATCACTTTGACTTAATCCAGCAATCTGTGGGGAAAGAAACTGCAGTGACTTTATTGTTACCATCTACCAAGATAACTTAGTGGGTTTATTTGACAGGAGAACGCCGCCACATCCAGTAATAAAGAAATAAATAAATAAAAACAGAAGAAGAAGAAGAGCGGGAAAGAAAGCACATCGCTGTTCCTTTTCTAACCTGTTAGACAGACCATCCGTTATTTTTTAACAATCTCCAACCTGAGCGCTGCATTCGCCCTGCAGCTGCAGCCGCCACATCAACCACCGATGGGAGTTAGATCGCCTTCCAAAAAAATAAGGGCTTCACTGTGTAGCCGTCTCTCAATGGGATCCATACAGTATGTATCCTTCCCTCTGATTATTGCAGCCGGGGTGACTGAATTTAGAAAAGAAAAACCT
The DNA here is from genome assembly GCA_900323345.1 of Pseudochromis fuscus. NCBI lineage: Eukaryota > Metazoa > Chordata > Actinopteri > Pseudochromidae > Pseudochromis > Pseudochromis fuscus. The sequence goes on from OOFC01014954.1 coordinate 9,170, forward strand.
CTGCGAGTGTTAGTTGAAAAGCATTTTTGAGTTATTTTCTGACAAATTGTGGCAATATTTCAGGGTCTCAAGAATGCTCTTTTTTTGGGGGGCGAATCTGCACATAGCTGTTACCCCTGTGTTGAAACACAAAGCTGAATGTGGACTTTAAGGTAACCTCGGACCTTCTTACCATGCTGTACAACACTGTCGGCAAGTTTGAACATGTTGCATTAAAAGACAACGACTAATTATGTCTGCTGAGGAGGCTGTGGTTTCACTCGTCTGTTTGTCCATCTGTTGGCAACATTTCAGAAAAACTACCAAACAGATCTTCATTAATTTAATTTTGAGAGATAAGGTAATACCCAAAGAATAAACTATTACAATTTGGGAAAGATCAGAGGATGGGTTTCTGTTTGAAAAAATGCTGAAATCCTACTTATGGGCAAATGTTTTAACAAAGACAACAGCAAGGGTCAGCCCCGCCTCCTCGCTCCTCCCTCCACATCCAAATATGGTCACTTCTGGCTCCAAACAACCAACACGGTGACGTCCAAACTCCTGGCTTCAAAATGTGAGTCCGCACTAGGGATAGGTATTGTTAGGATTTTTAACAATCCGATTCCCAATTCGGTTCTGCTTATTGATTCTGGTTCCAGATGATTCCTTATTTCGATTCCAAAAACAAAAACAGGAAGCCAACATATTAATTTCCCAGAAGTGTTGCATTTTCCATGTTCGCCACTCGTACTCTTGCACTTTTGACTGCTTTCCCCGGTCCATTTCCTGTTGTCATGCGGCATCACGTGACGTGTTAGATATGTAACAGACAGGGCCTGGCAGATATCTGAAGTCCGTATGCAGCAGTTGTGTAAAATGAGCGCATCTAGGAACCGATAAGCGGAACCGAAATTATAATTTTTTTATGGGTACCCGATACTCACTAAATCTAATTCGGTTCCTACTTGGAACTGAATTTCGGTACCCAACCCTAGTCTGCACAGTCTTCGAGGAACATTTCGGCTCTTCAGTTAAAGTTTATCACCTTCCCACATCTTAATGGATTTTGCTGGAAATCTACACACACATGCAGGATGATCATGTCAACATCCTGAGACAATGTTGTGTAGATCAGACACAGAGGTTCTCTAAACTGGTTGACTTAGCAATACCAAATATATTTAAATGATAGAAATCCACTGTAAAATCTGTGATGTTTTAATTACTTTGCACTCAATTTACCATCACCAGAAATCCCAATCACTTACTAAAACTGCTTCCCACTAAACTCTCACCAGTCAACTAATTACAACTGATCGTTTCATTAAATCACACGTTTCACTGTTGTTGGCTTCAAGAATCAAGATGCTCTGTTGGAGCTGTGCACAGCCGGAGCCGAGACTAACAACCAAAATCAAAACGGTTTATTTGTAGAGTTTTAAGCTACATTTTTATTTTGATGTCATGTGTCAGGACAGATTTACGAGGTTGAATCTGGGTGTGGTTATCCGCTGGGGGGAAGAATTGCAGGTAAACGCCATAGGATCTTGGAACGGTTGTAAGATTGCGACTGACTTCCTGCAGTAAATTATTTACAAAGCTCTTGTGTAACGTACAGGTCGGTAACAGAGCCCCCAGATTAAAACCATCTCATCACGCTGTGTTTGTTTGTGCACGTTCACGCGTATGAATGGATAAAGGACGCCACTTCAGCGGTGCCTCCACATGAAACCGAGATAGAAAGCCATTGTTTCCTCCTCAGCTGAAATAGTAATCTGTCCTGGTCCGCTTTGCTTCCTCAGCCTCAGAAACAGATGGAGATAAGGACGGGACGCTATTGCAGTAATGTCAGTCTTCAGCCAAATGGATAAACCTGGATGGCGGGCTTTTTGCCGGCGATAAGGATGTTACCGCCACAGATCTGTGGGAGACAAGAGTCAGCTCTCTGAAAAGCCGGTGGAGAATGGGGCCCTGCTGGTGCACCCGCAGCCTCACAACGTGGGGATTGGCGAAGTGATGCTACAATTGTACATGTGAATGTAGCAACAACAAGCTCCAGGTATCTTTATCCAGGCTGTCTTCCAGATTGATGGTAGCTCAGTATTAAAACGTAGCCTCTTTATGGAAACGCTGACAGCTAATGTCACCATGGAGACTGTTCGGACGCCTCAGAGTGGAGCCCGGTTTTATTTCAGGCACCACGCTGCCATTTAGGGATGTGATTGGGCCTTGATGTGCGCGGGGTGGGAAAAAGTTTTCGCCTGTTATGCAACTAGGTAGTTACCACACCACCTCACCCCCAGACAGAGCGGGGTGTGGCGTTTCTGACAAGCCCGCCACAAATCATTTGTTGTGTTTCATCTCATCAGTGCTTTGAAGCGTGAGGCGCCAGCGGGGGAAGTTCGATTATTCAGCTAAATTCTGCGAGGGGAAATTACAGCTCTGTGGCGGCAGGTGCATCCACAATTACCCCCTCACCACCACCTCCTCCTCCTCTTCCCGTCCTCGGGCATAAACAGGCATGCAAACGTGTACAGGGGGAGGCACATATGCCACAACACACACCTGTACATAAAACACATACGCACGCATCCAAACAAGCCCGCCACAGTCACACCTGCTCTTTTCCAGTCTGCGCAGAAACCCTCCCCCTCGCCGCCATCCTTGGAAAAAGACAAGCAGCGCAATCACTCAGTGACACAGATCCGCATATGATCTCACCACAATGCAGCAGGCAGGAGCTGCTCCAGAAGAGGTAATTCTGTTTCTGTTTGTTCGACAGAGAAAAGGGAGGGGAAGCTAGAAGTGTGTGTGTGGGGGGGTGTAAATCTAACATAGGGGCCCTGTGGCAGAGCCCCCAGGATCAAATCCAATTCTGGCAAGATACACATTAAGCCCCGTCAATCACAACAGTGTCCTTGGAATGCGGCAGAATGGTGATGAGAGCGGCGGGGGAGTCTCTTTTCCACGAGAGCCGGGATGAACCCGCTTAAATCTGTGCAGGCACATACACAAAAACTCACATCGCTCGACTCGCATTCGACACAGATGTATGTGTAACTGCATCTGCAGTTTAACTCCAGTACCTTTACACTGGATGGATTTACATTTTCTTATCTTCAGGCTGTGTGTAGAAGTATTTAAAGCAGCATCTAAACCAGGCAGAGGAATAAAACTGACAAAATATTATACAACAGGTTTTACAGACTCTCTCTGTGGTGCAACTGTTTCTATGGTGGTTTTAGACATTAAATAGACTAATATCCATGACCTCTGATATTCTGGTTAAAGTCTCTTGATGATTAATCTACTTCTTTAATAGAGCTGGGAAACAAATATTCTCATTAGATACACAATACAGTCAACAGAGGCCATCAAATGTTGGTGTACTCCTTTAAAAACATCCAAATAATGTCAGTAGACAGCTGCTTAATTTTAGCCTCCACTGGAGGAGAATGAAACCTTTTGTGATCTAGAAACTTTATTATTTTACCTCATCAGCAGCAACTGTCAATTATTTACTTATAATTTTGTACGTTTTATGTTTTTCACTCCAGGTTCTGCATTAAAAAAGTTTTTTTAATACTAATAATTATAGATCTATTATTAAAAGATTGATGTGCACTCCTAAAGCACTGAGATCAAAACAGATGCAGAGGAGACATAGTTTTTTTTAATGCCATGCTTTCTTTGTCCTTGTCCAAACTTGGCGCCTACATTACCCACAATGCAACTTACCGTAAGATGTAGTTAGTGTGGTCTCGAGTCGCTGGTGTCAAACAGAGCTTACGAGCGAGCTGCTGTTGACTTTTCAGATTTGCTGATACTATAAAAAGAATAATACAACTTTGAAATATGAATAACTCAAAGATTCATTTACAGACTACAGAAATCTAAAGGCCGTTTCTCATATTGAGCAAACTAATACTCCTGACCTCACTGTTTGTTAAATCCTGCTTATTTCAATGGATTTCAAAAACAAACGCTCCCATTAGATACGCAATGCAGTCAGCAGAGGCCATAATTATCAAAAGGTGATGCACTCTTTTAAAGATATTCAAAGAGTCTCAGTAAACAGCTGCTTAATTTTAGCCTCCACTGGAGTAGAGTGAAACCTTTTGCAATGTTTTATCTCGAAACGTACAAAATTGTATCACATCCACAGCATTAACTGTTATTTATTTACTATTCATTTACTACATTTTGTAATCTTTCTCTTAAAAATCCCTTCACTACATTTCAAATCTTCCCTTTTGTACTTGTAGTATTCTATATAAAAAAGTATTAAAGTAAATCATTTAAAGAGTACTACTCCAAGAACAGTGAGGTTCATAGTTAAGACGCCGTCAGGGTCCATTAAGGAAGACAAAAAAAAAAAAAAGCAGCTGTCTGGAATTGCCACAGGCCCTGTTATTGTAAAGGGAACAGCTTGGGGCGGGTCGGTAACTGAGTGGCTGGTATGGGAGGAGGAAATGACCATTTGTCCAATCAGTTGATCCCTGTCAGTCATGATGAGTCGTGATGGTGTGAGGTGAGTTGTTTCTCATTTCAGCAAGAAAAAAAAAAAGCAAGTGGATGAAAATTGATGAGAAAACGCAGCATCACGTTTAGCGTTAACCTAGCCTCTCTTGAGTGGCTGTGTGTGTGTGTCCGTGTGTGTGCCTGCGTGTAGTGTGCACAGTGTGCTTGTGTTTCGGGGGGGGGTGGGGGCACAAAAAAAAAATTTGCCTATACCCATGATGTTACGCTAGTGGCTGGAAGTGACCATATTTGATATGAAGGGAGGGGGGAGGAGGTGGGTCTGACCTTTGATACAGAGGACATCCCCAGCGTGTATGAAACTCGCGCTCACACTAACCACGCCCCTAAATACTCCTCTTTTTGAAGCCTAATATCTACTTAATGATTAAATGTGTTTAGATGGAGGAGTGTTGCACTTTTCTGCCTTGGCTTCATTTTTATGACCCGGTGGCTTCGTCCATTTCTATATACAGTCTATGTGTGTAACAGGCAAGATGTAACTAATGTCTTCTCGAGCCTCTACCCTCAAGCAGAGATGAGGAGGGAGCTGCAGAGGTCTATTACGCTCACTTCTTTGTAGCTCCACAGAATCCGTTTAATTTCTAGATTTGCAGTCTGCAGCTCGAGCCGAGTGGACTCAGCTACCTTCTACACACCCTTCACCACGACCAACACATGCATCCAAAAAGCAAACATGCATCATACACACCGTACACCAAACGCACATCCTGAATCTAAATTCCCTTTCAGCAGAGAGGAAAATCACACACTGTTTGGCTCGCAGCTTGAGTTCATTCAGGCTACAGTGGAAGCGACAGTTAGCCTATTTACTTTTATTCTGGACTTGTGCTAATTATCCTTAACTACACAAGTAATTATCTTTCACATCAAAGGGCCGTGCTCTGAGCCCTGCTGATCCCCCCCCCAACCAACCAACCAACCAGCCAGTCATCCAGGCAGGCAGGCAGGCAGCCCCCGACACACAGCATCATCCCCACGTTTCCGGAGCCAGCTGAATCATGACATTAGCAGATAATTAGGCGATCGCCTGACTGCGTTTGATGGGGGCACATGTGACGAGCAGCCGTCTGCGAGTCGAGTAACTGAACGGGAATCCGGAGAGGTATTATACCCAGATTTAACAGTAGCTATTAGATCTCAGGTGTTAAGCTGCAGCCTCAGTGAAAGCCTGCATAGCATTTTACAGATTAGCAGTAAATAAATGACATCCCAGGGGATCACTGATGATTTTTTTCCCCCCTTCCCTTCTCTGGCTTCATCCGTGCTGAGCAGCTCTTTCATCTCATCCATTAGCGGTGCTGTTTCTGATCACAGTCCACTCTGATCAATGAATAATGTAGCTGCTGGTTTGATTGCCGCCCAAAAGCCATGACTTATTGGCGCGTCCTCACGACTGGGAATATACAGCTCGCATATGCTTTTATATTCACTTCATCAACTTCATCCGCCGATGCCTCTGGGCTCGTGTTTCTGCAAACAGACAATAATCAGGTCATCTGGCATCAGGCGCGAATCCTTCATTAACAATATAACGATAATCTCTGCAGAAACATGTGACTGTAGGAGAAAATTTACATGAACTGCATTTAAATTCCTTTGAAGTTGTTTGTTTTGCTCACCTTGGAAACACACTATTTCTACTTCTCCTCTGTGGTAAGAAGTAAACGCACCCCATAAATATTTATCTACCTAGGGCCCGTGCTATTCTGGCCCAGTGTTTTGAACATAGCCACTGGAGATTGGGCCTATCAGGGACCCGCCGAGAGAGAGAGACAGAGAGAGAAAGAGAGGAAGATAGGACGGGGGAGAAAGGAGAGAGCGAGGTGAGGGGAGAAAAAGGAGAAGGGAGCTGGAAGGGAGTGGTGAGGGATAATATTTTTGTGTGTGTTCCAAAATGGAAAGTGGATGGTTTGCGAGATGTTTAATGCAGCAGGACCTGGGGCACGGTTCAGAGTGGGTTTCCTTTACGAGTCACCTCACACACCTCCGAACTTTCAGTCACACATAAGACGAGTCTCTGTAGAATTTCTAAGAGTTTACGTTTTTAACCCTCTTTCACCTCCGGGATGCTCGTAAGTACAATTCAGTCTTCATTTAGAGCTTTGAGGCAAACAGTCTTGAAGCGTCTCGGACCACAAGTGGACAGCAGAGACACATCAGTGCTTACACCTGTATTTAACAAGTGTCTCCAAACTGTCCTGTTGACAACTTGTGTTTGATGATGTATTTTTTTGTCCTTGTCGGGGACACATCAGGATACATTAGTGCTTACACTACAAAAGATCTGTTGTCAAATGTGTCCCAGGTGCATATTTCAAATTCACTTTAAAGCCTTGAATTGTGTAAGTATTGTATATTGAAGAGCAAGTTTTTCAGAGTATGTACTAACCCTTAATGTTAATGTTACTAACCTGGTATTTATGTTGTTGTATGTAAGCTGCTGAACATTTGAATTTCCCTCAGGATTAATAAAGTGTCCCTCTATCTTTCTATCTATCTATCTAGACCACCTCCACATGAGCTTTGAGTGATCGGATCTCGTTTTGGTGTTTGTTTACTTGTATTAACGCTGTCCACCTGTGATCCAATCACTCAAGATGCATCTTATAAAAGTGTAAACAGGGTCATGAAGGGAACTTAAACTGGCTGATCAAACCAAGTGTGATACACGAGGGGCAACATAAAAATGGGAAATAATCTACAAACGAAACAAAAACAAAAATCGGGACAATTAGTCTATTTGAACTGTTAAAACAATTAACAAACTAATATAAATGGATAATAAATAGAAAATATATATAGATAAATAGAAATAAGCAAAAATCAGAAATCCCACTCACCCTGATGCTGTGACGGGCACAAGGAGCAGCCTGATTGGCCAGGAGCAGCAACCCAGAGCACCACCCTCCTCGCTGTTAACTAAAAAAAAAATCAGAAATTACCAAACTTAACAAAACTAACCGAGTGCTCTAAATAAACATGAAAATGAAACTATAAGTTGTCATTTCTCTGTTGGTTGATGTATGTGCCCTGTGAAGGTAACGTGCAGAAAGGTCAGCATAAATAAATTAACTCATCAGCACACTAAAGAAACACAATACAAGTGTAGGAGGGTTACCAGCCACCACAAAACAAAACTAAATGATATTTCCAACCACAGAGCTACTATCAGGGGAAAACTAGATTTTGATTCAAGTGAAAAACGATTATTCCTTCATTGTCGCTAAATCTTTTAGTTAAACAATAAAACTTTAAAGCCATAAAATGTCAAAAAAATTGTGTAAAAATGCCCATCACAACAAATGATGCCAGCTCCACTTGCTTTCCCTTCGTTCTGATCAAAAGGTTTCACCACATTAAAGAACCTCAGAGTCACAGCGACTGAATGACAGATGTGCTGAGTTTCTGTGGCTTATATTTAAAAAAATAAATCGCGGCCTCACGATTTGACATCCTTCTGTCCTAATCAGGTGGAAAAAAAAAACATACCAAGAACCAGAATGTTGGTTTTTTCCCCCAAACTTATCACCAAAATCTCAGGCAGGAGAGGAAAAGTTATCAGGAATTAGTTGCCAGGTCTGACACCGGTGTGCAACACAGGCAATTCTCGCTGTCACCCGCTGACATGGAGCCAAAGACCCACTGGTGGGACGAGCTCATAATAATCAGATGCATGAATATGGAACATTTTACAGATATGAACTTGTGCGGTTCCTCATGCCACATGCAGAGGAGTATATATATATATATGTGTGGGAAACGTGACATTTCCTCCCTGAACCCTGGTGACACCTCCATGCAGGGTAGGTAGGGGGGGGTTGGATTATACATCCAAGGCCCTGTCACACACACACACACACACACAAAAAAGCTCACCTGTTAACTGGTGAGCTCTGCAGGCTTCCATAACATCAGAGCCCTCCACCTGGATGTTATTGCCGCCCGCGGCCCCCTGCTCCACCACTCTAATGAGCCCGCCTCAACTCAGTCAAAGTCATCTGATGACACTGATGTGGGGAGATTGATATTCACGCTTGACTCGCCGTCCTCTCCACTTGACTGCTGTGTTTACCTCCCCACACAATTAGTATCTGGTGAAGACAGACAGACAAAAGAGAGGAGAGAGGGATGGAGTCTGCTGTGTGTTTGCGACTACATTAGCTCCAATTGTTTATAAAGATGGGAGATGTCTTTCAAACGTGGCTTGAAGGTGGCTTTCTATATCACAGGGGCCATTACCACCTCATTTAATCCCCATAAACCTGCTTTACCTCTCTGAATGTCAGTAGCTTCAAATAACAAAACCTGTATTGGCTTAAGTAAAAAAAAATAAAAATGCATATTTCAACAGTTTTTCTGCCAAATTTGCATCTGAGACGTGCCTCGCCTCGGCCTTTTATACAGGCACTTATGAATGAAGCCACAGAGCAAAAAGAAAACTCCACAAGTGTGACCGTGCAGGTTCAAACTCCAGCCCACACAACACAGTTTACATTCCTTTACCCCTCAGTCTCTGTTAGATAACTTTCAGTCAAACATTAGCATACAAACAAACACAACTCTTAAACAGAAGAAGTGTCTGCCCACTCTCTGTGGAAATACATCTTTAAAAAGCAAGTGGAGATGGTCACAGACTGACATCAGCAGCTGAGGTGGAGGAGTCAGACCAGCAGCCATGTCTTTAGACTGATAAATTGACATTCTCTCTAATTGGTGCATTCACCAAAACAGTGATTAAAATTAAGTTTATATGTTGAATACAGCTGCCTACCTGAGTGGGGGAGTGGCTGTGGGCTGAGGGGAGCAGGTGGACACTCAGGTGAGTTGGGTTGGAAAGTGTCGTCCTGGAGAAAAGCGAGGAGTGTTTTCATGTGGAGCCACAGCGCCTCCCCGTGGACACACTCAACATGGCCGCCTCTTCATGTGGAGCACAAAATATTTTAATATACACGATACATTTTAATATATAGCCTAATATACAATCATTTTTATATACAATCTATGGAAACAGTAAACAAACCTGTTAGCTTGAAGTAAGTGTGGCTATATGTTCATTTTATTATTTTCTGAATTTTTCATGTATTTTCAAAAGGCAAATATTGTACTAGATTTATTTAGTTGGAAAAGCATAGTTAGCATGTTTGTAGGTGCTGTTTCTAATGTCTTCGCGGTCATATAGATGAGTTGTTTCCACCAAAGTGCCACTTTCTCTCTAAACTGCACAATTATTTTAATTGAAAGATGTAAAGTTATATTTCACAGTATTTTACTAAATAAAAACAGACACCCAACCCACAGGTTGCTTTAGACCGTTGCCGTCGGTCGTTTAGGGTTAAAAAACATTACAAATATACATATACTGTATAAGCATATATTTAGGGGAATATATTTGCAGAAATCAAATATATTACTTGTGGCTACGTTCTCAGTGGTGTATAATCACATATAAAACAGGCCTGTTGTGTTTTCATTACCTTAAAACAATCCCTGTAATTCGGGAGCAGTAAAGCCCATATTCACAGCTTTCAAGAGACAAATGCAAGATAACAATGTAAAATCCTTGAAACATATGAAATGTAAAAATGCTCTATCCGTGATGCAAGCACTTGAAGATGTACACATATTTGATGACCTCTAATGTATATCGTATGTGTGCGTGTGTGAGTGGGTGTATTTTTTTTTGCCAGTGCCTTGTGAACCGCACTTTACTTATATCATCTGTTAAAATGTATGCCAAGATGTTTGTACATTTTGATGATTTAACAAAAAAATAAAAAATCGGAGGCAGTCTTCTTCCATGGAGGCCGCCATCTTGATCCGCCATGTTTGTACGGTATCCTAGAAGGGACAAACCAAACCCTAGTGTGGGCTCAGGAGGTGACTTGAGTGTATTGCAAAAATTTGCAGGAATCTCACAGCCACTGTAGGCTCCATACATGGTGTATTTTTATATATACAGTCATTATGTTAATATTAAAACTATCTATAAGATGATCTCAGAATTTTTAGCTGGTCCTCAGGTTGACTCCTCCCTTCATATCCAAATATGGCCTCTTCTGGCTCTAAAGAACCAACATGGTGATGTTCAAATACCTCACTCCTGGCTTCAAAATGTGAGTCCACAAACAACTGTTGATGCTACATTAGCATTAGCCATTCTATATACAGTCTATGGGGAGCACTGACCTCTACTGGTGTGTAGTGTACATTGCAATGAAATATTCCCAATAAAAAAAACTTTACATCCAAGTAGAAAGTTTTCCATTGTAGCAGAGGAAGAAGCAGTAAAACAGAGCGCACAGGAGTCCATATTTGTATTTTTATTTTTTGCTTTGCTACAAAAAACAGTCCCAGCAATATTTTGTATGACCTGATTAAAAAAACTACTACAGTTAAGTACAAAATGAAATATACCAAAACTACCCAATGCTACCCAGAGAGGAAAAAAAAAGGCAATAGTATAAAATGAAATGTCTTGAAGTATACGACTAGAAAAAAAGTTAGAAAAAGTTACTTAAAAAGAAGGCAAGTATTCACCACAAAATGTGCCACTTTACCACAATCAGTTTGCAACGTTTTTCCTCGGATATAAAGTAATGCAAATACTTTACAATAAGTTAACGCAGGCACGTGTCCCTACGACTACAGCAAAACCAAGTAACAGTCAAATGTATCACATAAAAATACACTTTTTTTTCTCCTTTTTTTGGCAACAATTTCACACTTCACACACACAAAAAAAAAATCAATCAGCAAAAAACATCTGGGTAGCAACATTTTTGGTTTCTTGAGAACAATATATGTTCTGTGTCCACAACTTCAGACTGGTCTGTATGAGCTTCAGAGACTTACATAGTGTATACCATGTATTCAAATCATATAAATATATATGAACAAAAATATACTAAAACTATTTTTAATACAAAAAAGATTAATGCCAAATGGAAGCTTTTAATATAAACTTCAATAACTTAAAAAGGGAATACTTTCATACTTTTCAGAAACGTGACATTTTAGCCCTAATCTTCTTAATACTAAGGCTGTTTTTTGTTATTCTTCTTGATCATACAGCACTGGCAAAACAGCACTCGCACCTTAGAATGCATCAAGTATAAATACTAAGAAAACACCTGTACAGTACTCATTTATGTCAAAACTACAAAATAAGTTAGTGTCAGGCAACTGTACACTTTATTTACACTTTAAATACAAAGGAAGGTATTTCTAAATGCAGCTGACTCGAGTATGTAAATGTGACCTTGATATAAACGCAGGGCTTTGGCTACAAACGTGGTGAAATATGAGTTCGCCCACTTTTTTTTTTTTCTTTTGCAAATTGTAACAGAAGTGATGATTGGCTACCTGCCAACACAACGGATTTAAGTTGGAAAAACTTTCTCAGCCGCAGCCAAAAATTTAACGGTTGGTGTTAGTCGCACTACAAACAGATTTGGTAAGACTACCAAAATGTATGAAATTAACTGCGCTTTGAAATGATAAAAATGCAGAATGGCAGTCACGGTGGTTGGAGTGAGGGGTGGGGGTAAGGAAAAAAAAAAAAAGAGCAGTCTCTAAGCACAGTAAGGAGCCGGGAGGCGGAGAGAGGATAGAGAGACACATTCATTTGAGCAGCAGCCGTATCCCATCGGCACGGGGTAGGAGTGTGTTCGAGTAGGAATGGATGAGGAAAGAGACACCACCTGGTACAGAAGGTGCCCGGTAAACATTTCAGTCTCCTGCAGAGAAAGACGGGGGAGGGGTCGAGGTCGGGTGTGGGGGAGCTATTTGGTACAGGAGAGGTACAAAACTGTGTGTGTGTGTCTGTTTGAGAGTCGGCGTCATCGTCAGTCCACGTCACTGAGGTCGCTGACTGGCTCGTCCTGCACTATGCTCAGGTGGTTCATGGCACGGCTGAAGGCGATCTGGACAGCCTTGCGAATGCTGGATGTGCGTCCTTCCATCATTTTGATCTTGTCTATGGTCTTGTCCATCCCCAGAGGGACCATCTTGGATCTAGGAAGCCACTGCCTGAAGGGGGAAACAACACATTGTTGGAAGAGAGACTGTTTTTACACTATAATCCTGTCATAAAATAGCATTTATTCTTTCATTCAGGCTGAAAAATAAACAACTATTCTGTGTTTTAATCAAATATTTTGTGAGATTTTAAGCTCCACTTTGTTTGCTTTCCACACAACAATTTAGAAAAGTGAAAATGTGCTTTGAGGTCTTATTTGAACAGATGATTTAAAGTGTTAATAAAGTTTTGGGTAAGTCTGTGATTAAATCTTGTTTTATTTACCAGTGAATCCATCATTTTTTAAATTAATTAACCTGTTTTTAAACTGCTTGTTTTGTTCAAACCTCAAATTTATTATTCAAATTTACAATTAGATTAATCTGAGAAAATCAGTCAATCTTCACATTTGAGAAGCTGTGAAGCTGAGTTCACACCAAATTCAAGCAAATTTCTCCCACAGGTGATTACATAATAACAAAACGCAAAGACATGAAGAGAAGCAAATTTGCAAGTTGAAAAAGTTTAAACTTGAGTGAAAAATCTGTGTCTTAAGGCGCATTTCCACCACATGGTACCAGCTCCACTCTACTTGTTTTTTGGCTTTCCATTAGGAAAAAGTACCTGGTACCACTTTTCTAGTACCTGCTCTCCAGCAGCTCCAAATCAAAGGCTGACCAGATACTAGCAGGTACTAAAGCGTGATTGGTCAGAATCATCATTGCATCATTACACAAATATTTGTACTCGCAAGCTAAGTCACAGTGATAGTCAGAATAACAAGTATATACAATGTGAGAAAAAAAATAAACACTAAAATGATCCAAAGTATAACAACAGGCTTAAATGCAACATTAAAATTATATAACAAAAACTTAAAGTTATGAACCATAGTTTTGCCGTTCCCAAACTGATTCACCATGAACAAGAGAGAGTCAGAGCCAGCAGCAATTTGAAGGCTTCTGTCAGCAGGGATCCTGAACTCTGAGTCCAATCAGGGCCCATTTTTAAACAGGCTCTAACTTGATGAATTAACAACAAATATGAAGTTAAAACAACTAAATTTTCACCTGAAAAAAACTTCAAACTGTTTCCTGTGACACCACAACAGTTAGTCTGAAGCTGACTTCATTAACTTTCTCCTCAGTTGCGTGACAAGCAGCTACATGGAGGCGGTGCTATCCTCTGTAATGGAAACAGTCACCCTGGCACCAAATGCGAGTCCAGTCCAGTCGAGTAGAGCTGGTGCCACACAGTGGAAAAGAGCCATTTGACACCAGGATAAAACCAAGGGGGAGAGGGCTTTTTGCCATTTCTGGGACTTCCACAAAAAGATATAAGGCACTGATATTTGGGATCTTGTTTATTGTTCATGATGGTCGTCGTCGGTTGCATATGGCAAAATCTGCAGCTGCTTTTGAGGCGAAAATTCACATTTGACGTGAGTGCAGCTTAATGCGCAAACATTTGAAATTTCTCCTCTAACAGCTTTAATGATTACATGACTCTCAGAACTTGACAATTTTCTGTCAGTTGACGACTTAATTAATCAGTTAATTGTATTACTGCTTTTGTCTGTGAGCACACCAGAACACAAAGGCTAAAAATCACGAGGTTTTTTTTTCCTCTAGGGAAGCAGGAGGAAAGTTGTACGAGGAAAATGTCTTGTCTCTTGACAATTGATGTGGAGAGAATAATGATCAGCTGTTGGACAGGTTGACAGGTTTACCCTTGTAGAGGCCCGTGTCAGCTTAAATCACTCCCGCACTCACCAGCTGCGCTTGTTGTCGAAGAAGAGGACGAGGTAGAGTTTCTCTTCGGCTTTGTACTGCATCTGTTCTCCGATGCGGAGCACGTCCATGGGGGGCATGGGGATGGACACCCCGTTGTGCTGGCAGCCCACACGCGGCATGTGAGGGTCGATGATCTGCGCCCAGCAGGGGGAGGCGAGAGAGCCGAGTTACACACACAAACACACACACTCGCTTGCATGGTAATCACACATTTACACATGGAATCAATGAAGCATAAAGCAAAGACATCTATACCGTCTACACACACGCACATGCATGCACACTATCAGCTTGTGGCACTGAGAGCCTTTTCCTCTTTTGTCCTTTCATGCAAAGATCAAATAGCTGGTTTACAGTGAAAGACTGCCACCTAGAGGAAAAACTGAACATTTTAAAAAGCAGGTAATCTATCCACGATCTAAAAGAACAGCTGTGGTGAAACTACTGCTTCATCCAGGGGGACAGGAGTGCCATAATTAGGTTGCAGTGTGTCCCAATCTCAAAAAGGTGGCAACAAAACTTCAGAGTAAAAGAAAAAAAGAAAAAGAAAAAAGACTGTAGTCAGCGATTGTCATGCTTTCTCTCCCACAAACACTCACCAAGGCAGGGTAGGAAGGGTATCCACTACATTTGGCCCAAACTAGCTTTAGGGGTTCCAATGCAACGGTTGCAGCACTAGCGGGCATCCAAATATTGCTGTTGCCAACCTCTATGGAAGCGGGAACAACACCAAACAAGTTATGTGTGGGTTTAAACACAAACACACACACACACACCCCCACACACACACATAGAATCACAGTTCAAAAGCCATGCTGTAAGTGCAGGAGCACACAGCAAGTCAGGGTGGGAAATTAACTTTAAGAGCGATAGTGAGCGACAGATATTGAAATTTTCCAGCCATTTTTAGCGTTTAATTAGCCAAATATGAATTTTAGATGAGGGGAGAGTCTCCAGATGCTGACTGGTTGCGTTGCCATGGTGGCAGGGCAGAGGAGAGAGACTCGCAGGCCACTGCCAAAGCTCACAACAACTTGGCTGGAGGCTGTTGTTAATTTCCAACCCTGCTTTTTTATGTATGTATGAATACCAGGTGTCTGCAAGTTGTATCAAGTTAAACTTTCATGATCAGTTTAACAGGGACAAGTACTGTACACCTTTCATGAACAGGACCTGCAGACATCTGGGAATATACAGTTACTTACGCTAATGTTAATGTAATCCCATTTTCTTCCAATGATACTGCACTACCAGCAAATTTGCACATTTTTGACTGATACATAAGTTAAAAAAAAGTTAAATGAGCCATTTTGATATAAATTATCTGACTGTTCATTCTAAATGTGGTATTTTCATACCTCTGCAAAGGAGGTTATGTTTCCACCTGTTTGTTTTCAACATCATGGAAAAACTACTGCACAGATATTGAATATTTGTCTTTCTGCAGAGGTAAGGTTATACTACAGGCTGTGTATAGAAATGGACGAAGCAACCGGGTCTCAAAAATGAGGCCAATGCAGAAGTGCATAATGGTGTAATACCCCCGATGGCCACGAGATGCTGGCTCCAATTGACTTCAATTTAAAAATAGTAATTTTCAATGATTACATACTCAGTCAATACATTTTCCCACAAGTCACTGTGATGTCATTAGCTAAATTCAACTGTTCTTATCAATGATCTGGTGGTATTAGTCTTCAAAAAGAGAAAGATTTAGGGGTGTGGTTATACTGATTGACAGGTCTGGTCTCAAATGAGACTAGACCTGAAATCGAGTCTCATATGCACTGGGTAGCATCCTGAGGTTCAAAGATCAGACCCGCCTCCTCACTCCTCCTTTCATACCCAAATATGGTCGCTTCTGGCTCTAAAGAACCAACACGTTTAAACTCCTGATTTCAAAATGCAGTGATGTCCCATTAGCTTCATCCATTCTATATACAGTCTGTGTGTTAACCTCAAAAATCCAGTGTCATATAGGCTCTAATTTATAGTTTCGATTTACAGAAATACAAAATGTATTTGAAAAGCTACTCATTATTTATGTAGTATAATAAATTTCACCAGTGTCTCTGTAACAAAAAACAAACAAACATGTAGACCCACTTCTATACATGCACGTGTGTTATATTTACAATGAAGTCAAGTTACCGGCAGCGATTCGTGCAGCTTTTGCAAAATTCCCGGTTTCGATGCAGGCGATTAATTCGCTCTTATCGTCCACAGTGTTTCTCCGGACTAAGGCGGGTTTCCCCTTGCCACATTTTGGAAGACTGAGAATGGTGCTAACAGAAAAGCACAACAAAAACACACACACAGAGTAAAGTCACAGCTTCAAAAAGTCCAGCCTTATGATGACTAGAAGAAACTTATGTCTGGTAGTGGATCAAACGTTGGACAAACAGCTGACTAAACACAACAAACACACCAGCTGGCTTTGACTTCAGTGGTTTCATCAGGCCAGTGTTACATCATTACCTGCTTCTTTATTTCTAGTTCATAGCAGATTATAAATGACAAGACAAAAATAGATAGATTATTTTATCCTGTTGATTACCTGGTGCTTCCCTGCAGGCTGCTACATGAGGAGATGGAGGACTCAGAGGCACAACGTCTCCGTGGCTCCACAGGCCTACTGGTTCTACTGGTTTTTTCTAGCTCCTTCTCCTCCTCCACTTCCAGAAATCCACTCGACAGACCTGAGAGGAGCACAAGCAGAAATTCACAAAACAGTGAAATCTGAACCAGAGTCACTCCTGATTCAAGCCAATCTCTCTGATCTTATTTAATTTGATGGCTTCAAAACAGTAAACAACTGTCTGTTATTTCTTATGGCTGTGCTCTGTGGGATTTGTCTGTGATGGGTTGTAAGCTATGCACCAGCTAATTGCATTGTTTGTGCTGCCGGTTTCAGAGGTTGGCAGCCCAGCTAAATATTATTTCAGTAATTGATTCTTGAAAAAAATGTAATTCATCATTTTATCTACAAGAAAGCAAAAACAATGTTCACCAACAATCCTTCTGCAAGTGACTGTAAGGCGGCGAGATATATAAACAACATGCAGCTCATTTGAACAGCACTTTTCCTCTGTAGGCTTCTCACCAGTGTCGAGTCTTTTCACAGGAGACTCTCCCTCGTCTTCACGCTCTCCCTGTCCTCCCTCTTCCTCGCTGTCTCTGCTGCCGCTGTGCTTCCTCTTCTTACCGTGAAGTAGCGTCTCCAGCCTGGGTATGACCACAGACAGAAAGGAGGTGGATCCCAGCTGTCCTCCATCTTCATCTTCCTCCCCATCCTCCTCCTCTTCCTCTTCCTCCCCATCCTTTCTGTCCACTCCGTCAGACCCCTCGTCTCCAACCCTGGTGTTCTTTTGCGGACTCTTGGATTTGCGAAAGA
>OOFC01014957.1:0-11349 GCA_900323345.1 Pseudochromis fuscus
CCTCGGCGGCGGCGTCGAACCGGCCTCCTCTTCTTCTCTTGCTCCTGATGTTCCTGCTGCACCTTTGCTGTACAGTTTGCTTTATATATCATATCATATAAGCTTGTCCACATACTTCTGGCCTCTTGTCAATAAACACAGCATACAGTTATCTCTTGATGAATTGTTTTTGTGACCGCAGCTTCATCCCGGAGGCAGGACCTGTGATGCTGGAGCACATCTGGACGCCACACT
Source organism: Pseudochromis fuscus (assembly GCA_900323345.1). Taxonomy (NCBI): domain Eukaryota; kingdom Metazoa; phylum Chordata; class Actinopteri; family Pseudochromidae; genus Pseudochromis; species Pseudochromis fuscus. The sequence goes on from OOFC01014957.1 coordinate 235, forward strand.
GGCTTTGTATCTTCTCAGCCTCATGAATCAAACAGTTAAACGATGCTGGAAACCTGGAGAACTGGAAGCATACGGAGCTCGGTGAATCATTTATCGCTCTCGTTGCTACAGATCCAGTCTCTCGCAGCTTCTTTGCTTTTTTTTTGTGAAGTGGAGCATTTTGTGAAGAACCTGCTCTGAAGTTACTTTACAGTCAATACCTGCTGGTTATTGTAGAAAATACTATTTTTATGCTTTTATTTTGTCGTCTTTAATTGATTCCTGCAGCTGTACAGTTTTCCTTCAACTTATTCTCGTATATTCACGTGTTGCTTGATGAAGACTTTTATCCAGGATTGGATGCGAGGGTTTTCTCTGGCGCCACATTATCCTGTCACTTTTGCGTATATTTCCCACTGCTGTACAGTATTGATTGACATGTTACCACGGGGAATATGAAAGACGCTGAAATGGTTTTGGAAAGCCCGCTTGAGTTATTGCTTATTCATCCCCTGTCATAAAATCTGTTGAGCTTATTAGAGATATTAAAGAGACATTAATATTCTTTTTGTGAAATGAGATATTGACCTGTCTTGGAGCTAAAGTGCGGGGAACGATGATATATTACACATCATAACAAGCTGAAAGCACAAATAAAACCCTCACTGGAGAGAACCAAACACCACGCAGATCTGCATGCAGACCAAATACTGTACTTCATAATGGACGCATATGACAGCATTTTAGGAAATGTACGTTTTATATTTCCCTCTAAATGTGTTATTTGCCCCGTCTGTACAGTTATTGTATTTCCATGTATTTGCTGTGGACGATGCAGATGTTTTGACCCATCAGGAGGCGGGTATCTGAGCGGCTTCGACTGGTCTTCTGTGAAGAGTGATGCTGTCTTCTGCTGATGTGTGATGTAAATAAATGTTGCAGAAAAACACACCAGATGTCATGTTTTCTCCACGTTTTTATCATTTGATTGGATGGATGTGTTACATTTGATTAATTCATGATTGTTGGAAACATAACTCCACTGTTTGTGGGTAAACTCTTGCATCCTTCTGCTGACTTCCGGTAAGGCCTGTCCACACGGAGACAGGTTTCAGTGTAAACGGTAAAGTTTACGTCTTGCCTACGCGGAGATGGTGTTTTGGGAGCTGGAAACGATACTTTTTGAAAACAACTCACAGAGCAAGAAAGTCTGAAGACGCCAAAGCTGCATCTCCCTGTGGACAGCAAATTAGCATAGCCCTGAAATGATGCCGCCGTAGCCCCGCCTCTCCCTTAACACGCATGCGCAACCGCCTACAACAACAGCAACAATGGCGGAACACAGCGTCGCGTGAGTGCTGCAACAGCTACTGGGCTTGTTTCGGCTTTTACAGCAAAATCTTCTCAAATTGTACAGCTACGGTGAGCAACAAGTGTGTGTTGTTTTTAACCTAGCACGAGTTTAATGCGCATGCTCAGTGTCTTCTTCTCTGTTTTGCTGTGTTTCTGTGGAGCGTTACAGCGCCACATACAGGCTTGGCAAACTGACTGCAGTGTTTTCGGCGTCTCCATGTGGACTCTCTGAGCTACACTGGAGTTAATTAATTGGTGTTATCCATTTGAACATTTCCCCTGTACTGTACAGTGATTAGTACCAAATTAAGACTGTGAAAATCTACAAAATAATTTAACATTCATTTGAGAATAATAAAATGTTGGAGGAAGTTGCAGCTCCTCCAGCTTCACATCAGCATTCACCTCAGCTCAGATCTAATCCAGAAACTTTTTGGGGACTTCATTTGACTCAGAGAAATGAAATCCACTGCTGCTGCTGGTCCCTGAGAGGTTATTTGTGCCTAAATGCTCTCTCTGAGTCTTTAACCTTCACACCACCAAGGACGAGTCTGTAATGAATTAGCTTCACTTTACTTTTGCTGTGGTGTCCTGAGACATTTACTGAGATGTATGTAAAGTATAGTTGAAAATCTCTTGGAGATTTATGGGACATTGTTGTATTTTGGAGGTGCAGAGGACTCTTGAAGTATTTATGTCCACACAGACCATGGTAAATACTATTTCTGATATTTCATGAGCGTCACCAGATGATTGACTTGTGTTTCCAAGTAACCGTTTTTTAATTACATGCCTAACAATGCAGCGGTGCATTGTTAACCACACAATAGTGCTGCTCCCACTGGATGGATCTCGAGGGGAAATTTGCAGTAATTTTGCAAAGAGATTTAAAAAAAAAAAAAAAGAGGAGCAGCTTGTGAGGCACATTGTGAACACACTTTGTTGTTGTTAAATGATGTTAAGAGGAGTTAAACCTCAGTTAAACTTTGCAGCAGCAGCAGGAGGATCCTGCAGTGTGGGGCCTGGGCGACTGAGCATCATTAAGGAGGAGGAGGAGGAGGAGGGAGTCAGGACTGACGATCACAGAGGGGAAGTGCCGACTGCAGCTCTCCCGGGGTTAAGAAGCAGCAAAAACAGGAGATTATTAAAAATAATAAGGCCCTCCTCTGCCTTGCTCTAATGACGCAAACACAGTCGTATTAGAGGCTCTGGCAGGGAAAATACTTCAGCTGATGAGGGACCTCAACTCATCTACTTTGTTTACTGTGTAGGCATAAGTGTATCGGAAATGAGGGGGAAATTATCCATTCTGGAGGGGGCGGAAATAGTTTAAGGTGCAGATCGCAGGGGATCCTCCAGAGCTGGCCTACACATACTGTACATTGTATATAATGAATCTGAGTCGGCCTTCTTCAATGCATCTAATCTCATTTGTTTCCATTAGTGCTCGTGAATCAAAACCCAACCATCATCATTAAATTAAACATCTATTAAATTCCATTAAACAGATTACATCGTCTATATCAGGCCTCTAACAATCGTCCTGAATCTGATGACTGAGCAGTCCACCTTTTATTTATTTTTTATTTATTTTTTCCTACAATGCACTTTAGCCGCACGATGCACAAATCTTCATCCCACTAAGTAGCACCAATAAAGAAAAGACAATTTAAGCAGTGCAGAGTTGACAACCAGTGTTAAAACCAACAACATTTAAAGGATTGTAAAAAAAATAAATAAATCTGTTATTTATGCTGATTGTTTCATTTCAGGAAGAAGCTGATAATTTATTTTGTATGTGCTGAATAAGAGGCTGGTGGTGGTTGTTCAGACTTGAGCACTGGTGCCCTCTAGTATTCAAAACAGTGATACACAGCAATATGAATCAACGAGGTACAAAAAGCAAAGACAGATTGAAGTTGATGTGTTCATTTTAGCAAAAGTCTGTTGCAAATAATGCCTTAAAATTTTATTTCCCATTAACACAGACCTGATAAAAGCATTTAAATGTAGTTTAGAAACTTTTTTACTTGTTTTGTATGAATTTGCATTGTTTCTTGTTTCAAAAGTGTAATTTAGATGCTAATGTGCTTCCACTTTCTGTCTTAGCATCAAAGCGAAGCAGCTGTTGTGTTTCAGGGAAATTGAAAGATAAATGTGGTGCAGGAGTGGAGACAAAATTGAGTTTTATTGCTTTAAAAAATCAGCTTTTATTTGCAACTGTGACACTTTCACAAATTGCACAAAACCAGATTTAATAAGGACAAAATGCACATTTAAAAAGCTGTTTTTATTTTGTTTACTGTTCAAATTCAACCTGTCTCTGTTTTGTTGCATGAAAAACTTTAATAAAACCACAAATTTCTACTTTTCTTCTGAATATTTAGCTGATTTTGGTGTTTTACCGACTATTTTTTTCTGTAAAAACAAATGACAACAAACACCTCCTCTTATTTTTATCATCCTCTCTGATTTGCCTGAGTGATGGCAAAGCAAAGTCGTTCTTCCTCTGTGGCTGCATCCTCGCTCCACCGTTGACGACATAGAAACAGATTGTTCCTCCTGCAGTTGGTGATAGAGATTTTCCATCAAGCGGCTCCACTGGAAGGAGACGAGGACGTTTTCTATCAGAGGCGGCTGAGCCAAGGGCTTTTCTAGGAGACTCGCCGTGGTGGTGGTGGCGGTGGACAGACTCTTGTGTGAGTGATGAGTCTGCCTGAGGACAAAGGGCCAATGTTCCCAGGACCTGGGATTGGCTCTAATGTGGTAAGGTGTTGTGGAGACTGAATGGAGCCCTCAAGCTCATTCCTGCTCATATATCGTCTTTATCAGTGGCCGACCATGCAGTCGTGGAGGGTTAGGCCCATTTTGTCTGGCCTTTGATGGCACTTAAATCACTGATATCATCTGGTGGACTCAGCACAGTGAGATGAGGTTGGTTGCTATTTTTTGATTCAGGGAACAAAGACACAGGAAATATAATTCCAGACTGGCTTGTAACATTGTTATTTGTTTGCCATGCAGTTGTGATACATGAATATTTTACATTTTTATCTACTGAAAACTGCAAAATCTGAGCATATAATAGCTTTAATATTCCTGATATGCAGAAAATAGTTTAAAAATCTTTTATTTTTGTACAGTTTTGGGTCAAATTTGACCAATATCTGCTAAAATAAATTCTACTTCCACCAGTGTGGGTCAAATTAAGAAAAATATTGGTTAATCATCAATTTATTAATATCAGATAGACTATTTATAAAGTGATATAAAATAGCATAATAAAACAATTTAGAATTAAAATGTATGGGATTAATTAAAGTGCGAAGTGACAGATTTTAAGTAAGTGCAGAGGTATGTTTTGACCGTTTTTTTAAATGTATTTATTGGGCTTGCTTCCCTGATATCTCCTGTCAATAAGTAAATTTTAACTCTAAAAACAAAGCCTCTTTCCCTCAGGTGCAGTATCAGTCTCCGTCCACACGGTGGCACTGTTGCCTCCGTGAATCTGCTGAGTCTGCACTCGAAGAAATTCCACCGAACCCGGAAGCGTTCCCCGGATCGGCCGCGGCTGCTATTCATTCAGGCTGCTGCGAGTTAAACCGATTCGCACTGAAAGATCCGTGTCTATCGGACGCCTGATACATTTACCTGTAGATAGATTAAAGGAGAACAAACATGGCGGGTCGGCTTCCGGCTTGTGTTGTTGACTGCGGCACAGGGTGAGTAGCGTAAATGAGATGCTAGCGTTAGCCTTTCATTGACCACAGGCGGCTGTCAAACTTCCAGCTAACGCCCTGCTGCTGTGGAGCTGCTCAGCTTGGCCGCTGCTGACACTTTCTTCATCTCTTTACTGTTAAATGTCGTCTGTAAAACCAGAGGTGATGCTACTAATTAGCAAAAATATCCAAGTGACTTATTTTAGTATCTTCTCCTCGTAGCTTTATCATTGCAGCTAGCTACTGAAGCGGATGTTACTTCCTGGAGTCATCACAACAATAAACACTTCACTGTTTGTTTTCGTCTGTTTTGTAGTTTGCAGCAAATATTTTTTTTACCAGAAGATTTAAACATCCGTCTATGTTTTGTGTCTCTTTAGGTACACAAAGCTCGGCTATGCAGGAAACACAGAACCACAGTTCATCATTCCTTCATGTGAGTACATCTCCAAAATGATGGTTAATTTAACTGGAACTAGTCTTACCACAAGTGTGTAAATATATTTAACAATCAGGTATTTATATTGCAAATTTTTGTAATAAAGCAAATTTTTAATCGGGGCCTTCCTTTATGATTTCCCTAGAATAAGGCTGCACCATGATCTGAATACAGTTTGTTTAAACATCTGTAGATGCACAGTTACATTCACGGACATCACAGAAAAGAAAAAGCTTTGATGTTGCATTTAGCTGACTAAACATGAAGTCTGTTACGTCTCATTGCAGGTATTGCTATCAAAGAATCAGCCAAGGTCGGGGACCAGGCCCAGCGCAGGATGATGAAAGGTGTCGACGATCTGGACTTTTTCATCGGGGATGAAGCCATCGACAAACCATCATATGCAACAAAGGTGCACAGACAGGAGAGCTGGGCTGTGGCAGGTGGCTTTCGGATGAGACAGTTCATGATGTTTATGCTGCTTTGTTTCTCACCTTGTTCCCAGTGGCCCATCCGTCATGGGATAGTGGAAGACTGGGATCTGATGGAGAGGTTTATGGAGCAGATCATCTTCAAGTATCTGCGGGCAGAACCTGAAGATCATTATTTCCTTTTGGTAAGTTGGATGTCAGAGGTACAGCCACATGTGTGTAGGTCAATAAATTTTTTACAGTGAGCTGGTACATTTTATTTCTAGAGTCTTTGAAATCTGATCTAAAAACAGAATACCAGAATATTTGCTTCTTCTCGTCCCTCTCCAGACAGAGCCTCCCCTCAACACACCAGAAAACAGAGAGTACACAGCAGAGATCATGTTTGAGTCGTTCAACGTCCCGGGTCTCTACATCGCTGTTCAGGTGAGACTTCTCGGATGAAATCTTCCCTCACAGCGAGTGGAAACTATTTGAAACCGGAGGCGTGGGCAGTAGATAGGATTAGTTCAGAGGATGTTTAATGAGGAAGTATCTGTATCTGCACTTCTCTTTTTAGGTTTCACAGTGTGATTGATTTTTCTAACTTGATTTAAGTGCTGCTTCATGTCGTCACGGAGGATGAATGATTCATAAATGCACTGTTAACTGAGGCCTTGCAAGATTGTGAATCCTTACTCATCTGTTTGAGCTGGATTCATGTTTTAAATTAAATACCGTATTGTTTGTATCAGGCTGTCCTGGCGCTGGCTGCCTCCTGGACATCCAGACAGGTGGGGGAACGGACACTGACGGGCACCGTGATCGACAGCGGAGATGGTGTCACACACGTCATCCCAGTGGTGGGTGTCACTTTGTTTAATTTTTGCTTCATCCTCATTGTCAACCCTAAAAAAAAATATATGAATGTTTGTATTTCAGGCTGAAGGCTACGTCATCGGTAGCTGCATCAAGCACATCCCCATCGCCGGGCGAGACATCACGTACTTCACCCAGCAGCTGCTGAGGGAACGAGAGGTGGGGATTCCCCCGGAGCAGTCTCTGGAGACGGCCAAGGCTGTGAAGGTCAGTTTGGGAACTTTACATTAAAATCATCAAAAATAAGACTAAAAAGGTTGTGATGCCTTCAACAGATAAAAATGCCTCTTGTGCATTTCCCAGTTTGGCCACTAGAGGTCAGTGCAGCAGTTGAAAGAAGCCTGTGAATGAACATTGTTGTGTCTCCAGGAGCGGTTCAGCTACGTCTGCCCCGACCTCGTGAAGGAGTTCAACAAGTACGACACAGACGGCTCCAAGTGGATCAAACAGTACACGGGCATCAACGCCATCTCCAAGAAGGAGTTCACCATCGACGTTGGATACGAGCGCTTCCTCGGGCCCGAGATCTTCTTCCATCCTGAGGTAGAAATGATGACGAGGAATCATATTTCACAGTTAACTCCTCCATTTTTATTTATTTTAACACATTACCATTCTGTCTCATCCAGTTCGCCAACCCAGACTTCACCCAGCCCATCTCCGAGGTGGTGGATGAAGTGATCCAGAACTGTCCCATTGACGTCAGGCGTCCACTCTACAAGGTACACACACACACACACACACACACACACACACACAGTCTGTATGTGCTGATGGACACATGAGGACCTAACAGGCGATCTGTGCTTCCTCCCAGAACATCGTCCTCTCTGGAGGCTCCACCATGTTCAGGGACTTTGGCAGACGCTTGCAGAGGGACCTGAAGAGGACTGTGGACGCACGACTGAAGATGAGCGAAGAGCTGAGCGGCGGCAAACTGAAGGTAAGGAAGGGAGGAAGGTAGATGCTTCTAGAAATTGTTGCTGTTGTGATCAGCTGCTCAGATTTTCCATCATGAATGAATTTCTTTATGTTTTGCAGCCAAAGCCCATCGACGTGCAAGTCATCACTCATCACATGCAGAGGTACGCGGTCTGGTTCGGAGGATCAATGCTGGCATCTACTGTGAGTATACACATCATCATCACCACCATCGCTCTGATATTATTTAAATAAAGATGGCAGGAAGTGTTGATTTCTTTCTATTATTTTCCCGCAGCCTGAGTTTTACCAAGTGTGCCACACCAAGAAGGACTACGAGGAGATCGGGCCGAGCATCTGCCGCCACAACCCCGTATTCGGAGTCATGTCTTAGGCGTCGGGGGGCGGGGGGCGTGTCCCACGGAGGAAGCACCGCAACAAAGACCTCAACACGCTGTGGGAGTCCCATGAGCCTTTGCACGGATGCTCCGACCGACCGACCGACCGGGTGGCGCGACGGTGGACCAAACAAACTGCCAAAACGGGGCGGCGATGTCCTCAGAAAAATTTAGAGGAAAAAGAGGTGACTCAGCCCAAAGGATCCTCAGATCAAATGTTTACTGCAAGTAGGTTAATAATAGGTGATGAATCTTTAATTTCTGCGTGCCTCGTATATGTACTTATTATCCTCACAGGGTTGTAATATGTAATTAATCAACATGAGTCCTGTATAAATGCACTTGTGTGTATATGGGTTGGGTTCTTGCTTATGTTATAAACTCTAAAAAGAAAAAAAACAGCGGTTGTTTCAGGAAGCAGGACGGTTTTTTTTTGTCCTCATCAAAAAAAAAGTCATTTCCTGATTTTCTTTTTTTGTCTTCATGTGTCTCAGAGAGATGAAATTCATGTCTCTGAGGTGTCTCCTGCTTTCCTTTCCTTTTATTTTTCTGTTGATCATCTCTTGTCTTTGAAAAAAAAAAACAATGAAAAGAAGTGGTATTAATATATGAACATGCAGTTTGAATGACTGTTGTCGGACCATCACTGTTGCCTAGATCTCAGTTATACTGGATAGCCTTGTACTGTACCAAATCTGGATTTCAATGCTGGCATTTCAATAAATGCCCAGGTTTCTACAGTGGTGGTGTTTTTATTATTATCATCTGTGGGTGTGTCTATTTTAAAAGCAGCTATTTCTGTGTGAGTGTAACTGTATCCCTGCAAACACATGAGGCAGGAGTTTATTTTCATTCAGTTAAAGACGTCCAGTCCTCCGGTTCACACACACATGAAATCCTGAGTGGAAATCTCAGTGTGGATATTTCACCCGGACATGTCTCCTGCTGAGAGGATGAAGCTGCTCCTCTTCTTGGAGTTGTTCTTCGGAGCCGTGGGACTTCTGTTCACGCTGCTGTCCTGTGGGACGGAGTACTGGCTGCTGGGGGACGTGTCCTGCAGCCGGACCATGGACGAAGGCGAGGGAGAGGGAGAGGGAGAGGGGAAGGTATTTGACCTGTGAGAGTTCATTCAATATCACTCTGAGGTAGTGAGGAGAGGACTCAGACAAGATGAAAAACTGTTACAATAGAAGAAAATAATTGGCAAAAACTGTGATTAAAGATGAATTTTTTTTAATAATTCTTAAAGCTGTGCATCAAATTCTCATTTTAAAAGTAAAATAAGAAACAGAACAGTATGTGGCTACATTATGAAATGAGTATCTGAAGGAGATTATTAGTAATCACAACTTTATGTCCATGTAAGGTGAAGAAAATAATAAAATTAAAGAAAATAATCAACAAAAACAGTGATTAAAGATGCTTTTTTTAAAATAATTTTTAATCTGTACATAATACTGTACTATATTCATATTTAATTCAAGTCAAACTTTATTTATAAAGCACATTTAAACTAACATGTTGACCAAAGTGTTGTAACAAAATAAAGGGATAATAAAATCTACACAAGTGAAATGAATTAAATACTTAAAACACAAGTTCTCAGACTGGTTTAAAAGCCAAAGAATAAATAAAAACTGTTTTTTAAAAAGTGTCAGCTGTGGGTTGATGCAGATTAGTCTCCTTGTAAATGACTCTCACTGCTTTACATCCAGTTTGAAGTTGTGGTTTGTATCAATATGAGTGTGGTTGGAAATCTTATATCTGGCTCCTCTTGTTGACCCTGGTTTTAAAAATGTAGCTATATAAAGAAATAAATACAGAAAAGCATGTGGTCACATCAGGAAATATGTGAAGATCATTAGTCCTCAGATAAATAAAAACTGAGATCTTCATGTTGTTATATTTCCACACATCAGAGTGAACTGAAGTGTAGTTTCCTGCAGGTTGAGGACAGTGTGAGGATCTTCCACGAGGGTTTGTTCTGGCGCTGCTCCTTCATCACTGTTTCTCCACAACAGTCCATCTGGCACCTTTGGATCTGTGAGAACCTGAAACATCAGTGATCAAAACAAACACATTCATCCTCTTAATGTTAAACTTCCTGTGTCTCCATCCCTCAGCCAATCAGCCACAGTCAAAGATCTGCCAGGCTGCTTTCCTCTTCCCTTTTCCTTTTAATGAGCCAGTGTGGGCGGAGCCTCACGGATTACCCACAGAGCCCTATGAGCATCACTCTGCGATTGGTTGGTATCATTTAAATAATAAACATTATGATAATTAAGATCATCTTCATCTTGGTTTCCTCATCTCTCAGTTTTCAGGACCTTCTGGAGCATCTTCCTCATCGCAGGGGTGGCGGCTGTCCTCATTGGTTGGTTTGTCGCCGTCTGTGCCGGACCACTGACCAATCACAGACTCTATAAAGTGGGCGGGGCTCTTCAGATTTGTGGTGGTAAGGAGATTAATATATAAATGTGTGTAAAATGTAACTGTTGGACACTTGTAAATGTGTTTTTTGGTGCAGGATGAACATTTGCATCTCACAGATTTCAATGAGAGATACTCCAATAAAACCAGTGGATTTAATCAACTGTATTACACATAAACTGGAGGAGCTGTATTGGAGGACTAAACTAAGATGCTTCCTCATTTTCTTTCATTTTTGTGGCCAGAAACAGGAAATCCTGAATTCAAATGCAACATTATTTTGGTTGATTAGGCAGCAAAATAGAGAAAAGTAAAGAAGATAATCGAATAATTAAACATTAATATTAGTGGTGGGACTTTAACACATTAATTACGATTAATTAATTACAGAAAAATTAACGCATTTAATCGCAGTTTGCATTTCAAACAACATGGAGGGTTTGTCAGTGCACGATTTCCTGGTTCATGATTATACTGATGCACACACCACAGCTAAGCTAACCCCTAATCAAAATATGAAATAAATTGTATGTGTCCAACATCCATTTAGTAGCAGTAACACTGACCTCGTTAGTTCTTCAAAACTC
>OOFC01014961.1:6797-20632 GCA_900323345.1 Pseudochromis fuscus
GGATCAGTCATCTCTGGTGGAAGAGGAGCGCCTTGACGCTCCCGGCCTTGAATTTTGGTAACTGGTTGCTGATGATCTCTGCCAGCATCTCCGGGAACTCCACACTCAGGGATTTATTCACAAAGGTGTAGAAGCAGAAGCTGAGCAGTCCACCGACCAGCTGCAGACACACAAGATAACGGCACACGTCAGCTGACAATTACCACCAAACAAGCATGGATTTCCAATGAGACGGTACAACCGCCGAGCTGTGCAGACGGCTTAAAATGTTCAAAAATAAAGTTGATTTTAAATAGTTTATGATTGAGCAATTATCACAATACTCGTTAGTTGGAGCCCTGATCCAAGGAAGTATCTATCAACTCACTCATCTATTTAAAAAAGTGCTGCACCACTTCATTTATTTCAACACAAACTGTTTATGTGCAGACTTCAGAAGAATCTCCTCAATGTACAGATGCAACTAATAAATTATTTTTTAATTATCAATGAGTAATAGTACTGTTAGATACCTTACAGTACTACTACACTACAAAACGTTTAATAAAGTAACTCCCTGATCACTCAAATTGAAAATGTTTCACTTTGCTTCACTTTTAATAGATCTAATTTAGAAACTATGATGCAAAAACAAACATTATGTTTCATAAAATATTCACAGAATGGTTAGAATCCCATTTGTTACTGCAATATACTGTAACAACAGATTTTTATATGTATTTCTATACTGTCATTGTGCATACCTTGTCCATTTTCTCATTCTAGATATTACAATGTTTTTATTTATCTTATGTGACGTCATAAACTTTGTTGCAATTGATTTTTCAGCTCAAACCAATCAAATTAATCACAGACAGCAGCAGCTCACTGTTTAAAGTGAGAAAGCTTCAGACGGCAGCAGCTCAGTGACCACCTGCTGAGAAGCTGTACTTCAGCCTGTGTGTCTGTACCTCGTGCATTGAGTCGAGCAGTTTGGTGAGTTGGTAGAAACGCTGCCAGTTCTGACTGGAATTCTCCTCGCGCTTGACGATGGCTTTCCCCAGCTCCTTGATGTACGACATCCGGATCTCGTCGAACACCGCCTGGCTCTTCAGGCCGTCCTTTGGCACTGTGGGAGAAACTCAGAGTCAACGTCTTGGACAGAGAGAAAAACAATGTATCTGAATTTTTAAGTACCAAAAGTTCACACTTCACATGCTAAATATTTATCTGTGTAGCGTTAAAACTGCAAATACAGAGTCTGCAGGGTACAAACCAAAGTACTGTGAAGATATTTGCAACTGTGGTCAATTTATAGTTTTCATTTTAGTATTCTTCTGTATATTTTTACTATTCACATCTTTGCACTGGTAGTTTACGTTTCATTATTTTTTTCTGTATATTAATATATTTTTTATTTAAACTGGTTGTTGTTGGAATTGTCTTTATGTTATATATATAACACAGTGAGACATCATTTCATACCTTTGTATATTCAACATATTGTGGAAGTAACATTAAAAAGCTTGAATCTTGAATCTACAAGTCAGTTATTCTGGAGTGAACGTGATGTGATGAGGAATCCTCTGCATCCACCACCATCAGCTCCTTGCAGCTGTGCACAGTACTGGATGAGAATAACAGCTTTGGTAATGCTTGTATCAACAGTGGACTGACCTGTGCTGAGCAGCAGCAGGACCTTCATGCACAGGTACTCATCGTGGGAAACCTGCAGCCGGACAAACTCGCTGGAAATCTTCAGCATCTGCTCGCACTGGTCGGCCATGTAGGGCAGCTTCATCCTCTCCCTGGTGGGGTCAGACAGAGCACGGTTCAAAAGGCACATACTTGGTGCTTTTTACGTCACAGTTGATTTATAGGGTGGCTTGTTCATTTTCAGTCAGGGGGATGTAGTTGCTCCTTGTAGGATCTCTGGAGATTTCATGTTCCTGCTGCTCAGAGATTGTGCACCACATATTAAATCTCTGCCAGAAGGGATATTTCCAGAGAGTGGACGTTACCTCAATAATCACACAGCAGTGGCAAGTCAATGTGATCCCACAGACCCTGTTTACACTTGGTTTTAAAATGCATCTTGAGACACATCTTTGTTTACAACTGTTTTTAACATGCATCTCTGAACTATCCTGTCGACCACTTGTGTTCAGATGTCACTGCAGCAACGTTGGTGTTCGTTCACACTTGTAAGTGCGAACAGGGTCAAAATCCTGCTGAAATTTATTTGTCCATAAACACACCAAATGTGACATCACCAAAAGACTTTTCCAAACTATGAACATAAATGTAACAGTGTGACAAACACAGGCTGTAGCTGAATTTCATCTGCGAGCTGACTGACAAATACAGAACATAACCTCATCAGATATTAATGATGATCATGTTAAATTTAAAGCTTGCGATTATGGGATGGGAAAAAAAAGGGGAAAAGGCCTATCACAGCCCTGAGCGTGGAGGCTGTGCCGACGGATCACTGCACGCAGAATCATCAAGACTATAAGAAGGATGAAACACTAATTACTGATGACAGCTGACAGACACAGTTTGATTCTTGGTGGATACGACCCACAGCAGAGAGCTGCACTGATAACACGTCTACACACAGATGTACATGCTGGGAAATATCACAGCAGCGGTAACGCATGTGAGATTTCATTTGATGGTGGCACAGAATGCCACTTGGAAGATGTACTGCAGACTCCTATTTGAAATGTATTAGTTTCATGCTGCTTGTAGAATCAAATCAAACAACAAGAACCAAACCGTCTAAACAATACGTACTCATTGATGACGAGGTCTGGTGCGAAGCAGAGCATGTTGCCATTGCACTGTTGGTAAGACCTCCAGCCCAGACCAAAAGACATGATGAAGAGCCAGGAGCACTGCAGCAGAGTCATCTGGTCGTCCAGGTGCAGGTTTCTGAATCCTGAGGGAAAGGACAAAAAAATAATTCAATTGACTAACAATGCAGTCAATAATTCAATATGACTAATTACATTTCACCCCCTTCCCTTATTTTCTCTTTTGTGTCCAAGTGTAGAGCAAAAAAATCTAATTTCATTCTGCTTGTGTCAGCGCACTTCCAGGTGGAGCTGATCCAAATGTGGTGTCAGTTTACACAAATCAAAGCAGAGATATGTGATTGGACAAGCTGACTGCATGTAGGGTTGTATGTGGTGTCACAAAATGCCTGAAATACCAAACAGTGAAGACAACACACGCCATAGATTTGACTCTGTGCAGGATTTTTTTCTGATCAGCTGATTTGTGGTGGCACTTTACAAGTGTGGAGTTTACATGTACATAAATGTTGGTCTGTGTGTCTAATCCATGGGGTGTATATTTATTAGATGAAGCTAACATGATGTCACTGGAAGTCAATTGATGTCAATGTTTTTTGGAGCCAGCATCTAGTGGCCATCGGGAGTATTGCAATTTTTGCCTAACTTTTGAGCCCTGGTTGTTTCGTCTATTTCCACGTACAGCCTGATGAACCTCAATTCATCCCATTCTCTTCTTCTCACTTCATCAACTCGCCAACATAAATGTAACCACACCACTAACCTGGGAGAGCTTTGGCCCACTTGACAGCAGAGATGACCTGCCGGCCGCCCAGCCTGTTGAGGGTGGTCATGAGGCGGGTGGAGGTGTCGGGCAGGGTGCTGTCGTAGCCGGCGTAGATGGTGTCTGGCTCTATCGCCTTCAGCAGGGACAGCATGGTGGGAACAAGCTGAGGCATACACTTGGGCATAAGGGCACGAGCCTCGATCGGTGGAGAAGGTAGCACCTCGGGTGGGTTGCTGGGCTGGCTGCCCTTTAAGCGATTCAGCTTCTTGGTTTTGCGAGCTTCAGAGGAGAACACAGGGATTAACATGCAGAGAAGGAGTTCAGGGATACAAAGAGAAAACAGCTCAAGGAGGTCCCTGTGTAGCCTTATCAGTGCGGTGAACACGTACCCTCCAGGTTCATGCCTGCCATCAGACACTTGCGGAAGCGGCATGCCGGGCAGTTCTTCCTCCTGATCTTGTCTATTATACAGTCGTTCCTCCCAGCACAGAGGTAATTATGCTGCCCTGTGGCACACAGAGAAGGAAGATTAATCTGTGATTTACCTTTATTGCTGTCACAAACACTACAGGGGGAAAACAAATAAGCTTTATAACTGTCATGTGTCAAACTCATAAAGACTTCAGCATTTGAGTGGTACATATGAGTTAGTGAGAAACAATGATGTCTTATGGTTGCACCTTCCACTGCTCTCTTGAAGAAGACCTTGCAGCTGCCGCAGGTGAGCACGCCGTAGTGGCAGCCCGAAGCCTCGTCAGAGCAAACCAGACAGATCTTGTGAGCGCCGCTCTTTCCCTGCGCCGAGGATGTAGCTGTGACCCCATCCTGTCTGGAGGCCGCACTGGAAGAAGAAGGTGGAGAAATGACAGGGGATTTAAGTTTCTGAAAACAGATTGTTACAAAGATGCAGTACTTACATAATCTGATTTCAAAGTGTTGCTTTAAAAAAAAAATCAAAGAGCTGCACAGACATGGAGCATACTGTACAGCTACAGCATGCCATTATACAGCCAGGCTCTATTTTTGAAAGCATCCTCTGAGTTTTGGAAGTTCAACTGTAGTTCATATTTTCAGCTCTGCACTGAACCTTTAAGTAAATAAACAAACTACACAAATACACTTCACATAGATGTACTGCCATCAGACTGAATGTGCTCTTTGTGCTTATTTTTCCCTCACTTATCCTTCAGCTCCAAACATCATGAGTGAAGAAAAGTGAGTCCCATTGTGCCCGTTTGGGCCTTTAAAGCCTAAATTATCTTAAGACCTGTGGTCACGTCCTAAATCCAGTGGTTGTCATTAAACAGCCCTTCTTTCTTTGATTCCACCACAAACGTTTCCAGACCCCATCGACGCTGGCTGGAGACGCACTTTTTCAAAGCTGCCACTAGAGGACGTCAGGCTTTGCTGCATCCATGCGCCAAAGGTCTACACCCCCTTTCTAACCCAGTGGCCACAGCAACAACAACGCCCACACTGAGGGGATACTGGGCATGAGACATGCAGTAATGTGTCTTTCTATCTGTCTGTCTGTGTGTGTGTTTGCCCCCGCAATGACAACAAACAGCATTATTTGATAAGAGCTGCTCTGAGCGGGTCCTACTCTTTAACAAACTTACTGCAGATTTTAACCAGTGTCCCAAGTTCACTCTTAGTTATACAATATGAGGGTATTAACATGAAAGCAGGACAGGCCCCAGCAGTCGGTGAGCAAAGCAGGATGGGAAAAACCTGCGTAAAACATCAAAGCATCAAGTGCATAAGCATTCAGCAGCTGGATTAAAAAGAAAAACATTAGAGGCCGTTTACACATGACAGGGCTGTGAGCTTTCTGAGCTCCACTGGCAACACGCTGCGGTCAATAAGTCTGTCCATTACATGTGTTCAGTAGAAGTGCGTGATAGTTTGTGAACTTTCATTTCCTGAGTGTCTTTGTTCACATTGTTTCCTAAAGCTCAAATTCAAACCTTATGGGTGTTTACTCCCAAATCTTGTTGGGTGTTTTTTTTTGGAGATGCGGATGGGGTGCTCAGTAAGACACCTCCTGGTCCAGCTGTGAAAGGTAAAACCTGGGGCAGATTTAACTGGGCTTCCCAAACGATCTAATTAAGTAAGGCTGATAAGGCTTAAACAAATCCGATGCCTCTGAAGCAGCAATTTGTCTGAAGTGGACAACCTGAGTAGCAGGAACATGATCGTGAAGTTATAAATGCAGTGAAAATCAAAGGCTACTTTTTTAGACTTTAGGGAATTAGATTCATCACTCAAACTTAAAAAACCCAAACTACAGACAGAAACAGCTTTCATCATTCATTTGTAAAACTATTTGTAAAACACTCGCATACCCAAATCCATCCAATCTAATAGTATGGCCTCTGGTCATGTATCATAAAAGTTTTGTTGGGCCCACCACACAACCATTGATAATGAAAAACTCTCTTCAAAGTGATATGAAACTTTTGTGGGTTGCAACTTAAAGTTACATCAAACCACATCCCTGTATTTAATATTTGTGACAGACAGAGAGGAGTGGCTCTCCTACTTCATCTCTCTAACTAGACAAATAAGAAAGTGATCACATATATATACAAACTAATCAATACATTAACAATAGATCAGATGAATATGTGTAATACAGAGGAGGCTGCTAATAACAAAAATACTTTTCTGTTGCTGTTCCCCCTCAGCTCTACTAAAACTGTAACTTCATCATTTTAGTTTTCCGCTTTCATCATCATCATGCAGTAGCTCGTAGCTGTTTTTAGCAACGCTGTGCTAAATGCTCAAGACAAAACAGCAGACGGAACAAGCAACAAACAGCAAGTAGTGACGACGGGGGGGAAAAAAAACACATCTAGAAGGGTGAAGATCGAGAAAAATGTCTCTGGGTAAACACTCATGCTGTTTCCCTGTGTCTGCTGGATGTGCAAAGAAACCACTGGCCACCAACATGTTCAGTGTAACAGCTTTATAAGGTGATAATGCGTCAATATTGTATTTACAGCTTGTTCCACTGCTTATAGCCAAGATGAACACTTCACTGTGGCCATATTCTGTGTTGGGGGGTTTCTCCTCTGTACACTTCTTCACAATACTTGGCAGGTAGACTGTCCCAGCATCTTGGAGAACTACGGTTCTTTTGTGGATTGAGAGCTGGGAGGTTGTGCTGGTGTGGGGGCTACACACTACAACAGAGTTCTTTATGACTCCGGCTGCATGATTGAGGATCCTGTCAAGCTACAGCGAGAATGAGGGACCAATCAGAGGTTCCCCTGGTTGCACTGCATGATGGGTACAAATCAAAATATGTGAATGTCTAACACCCTGTTTACACTTGGTATTAAATGTGTCTCGTGCGATCGGATCACAAGTGGACACCCGAGACACATCTGTATTTACACTTTTTTTTAATCATGCATTATTTAACATGCATCTCCAAACCGTCCTGCCGACCACTTGTGTTCGGATGTCGCTACGGCAACATCAGGGCCCACGCACGTATTTCATGTCACAAGCCAGAAGAGAGTCAGATTTTATAAACAGTTAGCTAAAAGAGAGGAGAAGGCAAAATGATTCAAGAACTGTCATATACACATGTATGTATGGGCTAGTCCAATTGTTTCAGGTAATAGAGCAAAGTGGTTTATGAGTACGACAAGATGAAGGAGACTAAACACAAGAGAACCGGTGCCTTTTGCTCTTATGTCCTTGTGGGGGATACATCAGAACGCATTAGGATTTACACTAGAAAAGATATGAGGTCAAATGCATCCCAGACCACCTCCACATGTGGTTTAAGTGATCGGATCTCAATGCATCTGTGGTCATTTACACTTTAAATATATTTACTGCTGTCAACTTGTGATCCGTTGACCAGAGACGCATCTTAAACTCAAGTGTAAACAGGGTCTAAAACATTTGCACAGAACTGCATGTGCACGGACATGAAGTCCACTAGGCCTCCAAAGGAGGGTGGGCGGAGGAGTCTAATGAGGCCAGGGTGGTGATGATGATGATGATGTCAGGGGGTGTGGAGGGGGTCACCCGTTTGTCCTTCAAAGGCCTGCTGGGATGGTGTCAGCAGGACAGCTTTACTGGGTTACTGGTTCAAATCCAATTACTGCAGCCGCTGTAGGTTTCTAACAACAATAACAACTCAGCCTGAAATGAAGTCACCGCTGGCCATTACTTTCTCCAAATCTCAATCAGTAATCAGCTGATGGCATTCAACTTCACCATAAGGCCAGCTACAAATCTGTCTTTGTGGATTGTCAGACACAAACCACTCAAAACTGCACGCCAATGTGGGGAGACCAAATTTCCTCTTTGTGAAACCATCTGTTGAAGTGAGTGCACGCTATCAACAGGAAGTTCTTGCATTCCCTCCGAGTTTACTGTCGGTCAGAGCGCAGCCACAGCACAAAAGGCAGAGACACCCCGAGATGGGCCTCGACGTCTACAGGAGCAGTGCTGGGGAAGTTAACCAGTGTGATCAATCAGCCCGGGGTTGTAATGAGGAAAGCCACGTCACACGCCATAATGCCGGTGTCCCAGTGCCCTGCTTAACAATTTATAATCCCCTTTCAGTCGTAAGCATCACGAGGAGCTTGGCAGGCCCCTACTCTATACACCCGAGTGTTTTTGTCACTCCAGATGAACAGCAGTAAGCGTTACATCACGGCAATGCCCAGTTATTCTTCTTATTTTAGATTATTTTCAGCCTGTGCCTTCACTCCACCTATTAATCTAGATCAACCTGTTTGCCCTACTTCTGACTGAACCGTTGCAAATGAGTCATCACGGTGACATATTGTCAACAAATATTTTGCCACACTGAACGTCTTGTGCGTGCTAGCTGGGTGGCTACATGCTTTAGAGGTTTGTATTACTGTAATGGTTATCACTGCTGCTGATGGATTAGCACAAACGTCTTTATCAAGACTCTGTGAGCGTGAAGAGGAAAGCAGGGGGAGAGCATGAGGAAGTGCTCCTTCCCCGGGGTAAGGGCCACTAAAATAGAAAGGGGAACTGGTCTGCACGCTCTGAACCATTCTCACATGCACAACAACAACACAGATTCTATGAGAGAGCGGAGAGACTGGGTTTTACTGGTCTGGGCTTCTCTAATAATATCTGCATTGTGTGCTCTCCAATAATAACAATATGTCTTTATAGATATTTTACATTCATGTAACATCTAGACTCATGAGTTATCCTGTCACAGCAAATAACAACAATGGGGACAAAGCGCCCTTTGGAGCAGTCTTACGTCGACATTGAGTGTGTTTACGGCCATCGTGTTGCCTCATTATACAGCCCATTAGAAAGATACATGTGATACTCTGGATGGTCCCTCAGCGTCATTGTCTGCAAAGAGCCATTGTCTCTTCCTTCACACTTCACACTGAGAAACCTGTTTCAATACTAGTGACATTTTGTAGCCCAGAGCGGCAACTACAGCGGAAGAATCTAAACCTAACTCATGACTAAACATAAGCAAAACAACCCCGAAGGATTTGAGTTTCCATATTAGTTTCCATAATAGGAGCAGTTAGTGACTGAGGGAAGGTGGGAGGCGCCTTCCTGGCCTGTAAAATGAATTGGAGGCTGGCTACTGCTGCTACTGTGTGCATAACTGTAGTATCTTTAGCTGGATCCCGCTGAATGTGGGAGGAACCTACTCCCAAAGTTTGACTTTTGCTGACTCGACAACTGTACAAAAAGACTAAAACAATGTACAGACTTAGCTGTAACCTTTTCACCTCAGAATGGGTGATTTCTATAAGCCTATTCATCATCAAAACACAACAAAATGTAAATAAAGGGAAAAAAAGAAGAAGCAAAGCTGCGGTTACAGGGGAATGCAGTAATGTGAAAGGGACTGGAATGGCTGGCATTTGATCTGGTGCATTCACTCGGCGCCAGATGTGGGGAGGCGGGAGGGAAAGTAGGTCAGAAGAGTGAGAGCTTCATGGCAGTGCTCTGTGGTCCGCCTTTCTGCCTGCAACAGCACACATGACACACCCACATGCACACACATGCGCACACCTTCACACTCATGCATAATACACAAAGCTAACAGACACGCACATGGGACGTGTACACGCACACACAAACACAGGCAGAATCATAAAAGGTGATTTACAGCCGCTGAAAGCTTCTGCTGGCGGTCAAGGTCTCTGCCCTTGGATGCAAGAAATAAAAACAAGGGACAGACGGAGACGGGGAGAGTGAGAGACAGACAGACAGACAGATAGAGAGAAAGTGAGTGTGAGAAAGGACGGGTGAGTGAGGTGAGGGCTGTGCCCTGCATTTGACCAAAGATTCCTCTTTAAACACAGGGTCAAACGCAGAGAGCTCAGAACATTCATACACTGAATATAAGCATTACATAAATACATGGAGCTATATATAAATGCACTATGGCCATAAACTACTCATGTATCAAACGAGGCACCAAACCACAGCTGAAACATCTGACAGCTGTGACAGACGCCATTTTTTCCCCTTCACCAGCACCACTTCCAGAATCTGTGGTCTGGATTTAGAGTCTTGCAATCAAGACCGAGACTCCGAGCTGAGAAACAACAGTTAGTCACTGAGGGACGCAGACATTCAACAGGTCTCTACAACGTCCTGCAAGCTTCACAGCTGCCAAACACAGGCCCGAGGCCAAGAGTCATATCAACGGTGCACTACAAAGAGGGCTACCTGAGATGTTGACATTGACAGTTATGTAGGCTACTATGCTAAATGTGTTAGTTGTTTATCTTAAAGCACGGTTCAAGGAATCCAACACGCAGAGTTAACAGAAGCCGTGTTGGAGAAGTCAGAAACTGTTTCACTACAGCATCAGGGTTTGTTTTCGAGCAGTTTCCCTTCTGAGCTTTATTGAGCAGTGAGTCATAGACAGTTTCCAAAGTAGACTCACTATTCCCACATGTGAAATTCTCGGGAGTTTTACCACCTGAGTGAGATCACTGTCTTGCTCCAGCACTGCTTCATTCAGCCCGGTCCTGACTGCACAACAGCTCTGAATCAGCAGGGCCGAGATCCTGCAGAAGTCTGGCTGTGCAACAAGCAAATGTTTTCACGACTGATTATTATTTTCTTGACCCATTCTGGTGAAGGAAATGCATGAAGATGAGAAATGGCCATCACAGTTCATTGAAACTCGTGGTGACAGATGTCTGACCAAATTTCGAAGCTCAAGGTAAGTGAAGTTTGACATGCCAACCCGAAAAAATGACAATCCTTATCTAGCTCTGGTTTAACAATCAGCCATGTCAGACTGCAGTTTAGGTATAAAACCATTTACAATCAAATGACTTGGAAACAAAATGAACAATCCTTTATTTGTGCAGATCATGCACTGCTCATAAAGATGCATGTAAAGAGAAAACTAGATGGTGGAGCTGCACAACACTACTTTGTGAGCCAGATTTAACACTCCTGCAAATAGCATTCCTCCAATAAACACACAATTGACACACACAGCCGCCAAGAATTCCAGTAACCTGCAGCGTGCATCATGAATACCATATTTATGGATCGTTTGAGCAACAACATTTTGTGCACAGGAGCCAATCATAGGCAGAAGAAGCACTGCCCCACTATAACAACGATTACATAACACAGGCCTCCTGAAAATGGGGCGTGAGGAAATATGTTTCATTATTTTTCTTCCATTCAATCCAGGTATTTCCTTTGGGTGTGACTCGGTATTAATCAGGCCGTGTGACATGGTGAAACCAGTTATCACATGATGAGGGTGTGCGTTTCCTCAAATAGGAATAAAGCTGAGAGTTTCTCAAGGTGAATCATTTCTCGTAATGAGTGAACAGACTATTTGAGTCGGACCATAAAAGCGAGTCTGATCGTAAAGCTGCGATGCATAAAATGAACAAACAAGGAAATTTTAAGCTGGAGAACAAAACTGGATGCGTTATCAGTACCTGCACATTGGACTGATGTTAGCAGCCCTGCACTGAGCAAAGCAGACAACACCGGGGCTATGGCAGGTCATCTTCTCACGCCAGGCCCTCTGAGCTACACATTCAGCAGGAAGCTGTTGCAGTTCCATTGCGTGAGAAGTTGGTGATTTTGACCTGATGTAAACCCTCTGACAACCACAGAACCAGCACAGCCCATCGTTCAGCTCATTTCAAACCACTAAATGTCACAGGTTGAGTGGTTAAAGCTCCTCCCAAACTCCCACTTATCACAGGCACATACACACAGAAAAATGCTAAGCTTACACACTGTTAAGCCGGTGTCCAAACAGCCACACACCTACAGAAAATATCTCGGGCCCACACTACATGCACGGACATAATCCTATGTTTAAACACACACACCTCTAGAGAACACAAAGACAGAACGATTAGAGCCTCATGTGAAATGAAGAAGAGGTGTATCTGGTGTCTCTACCCATCTGTTCCTGGTCACCGAGCAATGGGACAACCGCCAGACAGCCATGAAGATGGTGCCGAGCATCATTTGCACACGCACTACAAACACAACCACATCGGTGCCCTCGTGGGCATGACGCACTCCTGCGTGCCAATATTGGGGCTGATCATTCGCTGTCAGATACTGAATCAGACAGGCGTGAATGTAAA
The DNA here is from genome assembly GCA_900323345.1 of Pseudochromis fuscus. Taxonomy (NCBI): domain Eukaryota; kingdom Metazoa; phylum Chordata; class Actinopteri; family Pseudochromidae; genus Pseudochromis; species Pseudochromis fuscus. The sequence goes on from OOFC01014961.1 coordinate 18,983, forward strand.
AGAGACACAAACAAGAAAGCCTCTAAGACGGTTGATTCTGTCACACCACGGTTCACAACAGGGCCCTGAAGCCACGTTCACAGCTGAACCCGTAAAACTGTACAGGGCGGCAAAGTAATAACTGCACAAAAGACACTTTGTGGGGCCGTGAGCAGTGTAAACACCGTGACTCGATACTCTCTCTCTCTCTTTCCTCTGAATGGGAGCTCACTGGAAAGAAATCACAGCAAAAACTCAAAATCACTGGTACTAGAACAATCAGAGGAGCTTTCTGACTTTTTACTTACAGCACAGACCTGAACAATCTGTTACAGTCATTCATCCCTATTGTTGAATGAACTGTCTCCACTGCTTCTCAGGGACGCATCTGCTTCAAATGCAGACAGTGCACATCTCAGGTTTATTTATGGTGTAACGCAGCTGGGAAGATATGCCCAAAATGACCTCATCAACCCCCAGTGAGAGGATGAGCTAAGATAACACTCTGTTATGGAGGAAAGTCAAAGAGATACTGGGATAAAAAATGTTAATAATAATAAATCAGGCGGTGTAATTGGGACTTGCCATAATCACACATTAATACTCGGGCTTGTCCACTCTGGGAGGAAGAAGACTGACTGACTGCCTGACTTGGATAAACGGAGTAAGTGGAATTCCCCTGGCTTTTTAACAGCACATCCTTTCTCCAGGTCTCGCTGCTTCTTGCTTATGCAGCAGCCGTGTCCTGTGGAGCCCATAAGCCCGTCTCACAAAGCAGGATTAGCGGGTTAACTACGGCAGGGGTTAACACAGGCATTTTTTTGTCAGGTCGATGGCTTTATTTTTGAACCAGGCTCCATTGCTATGGTAACCAGCACCGCAAACCAAAACCTGCAAGGAGCAGTTGTTGTTCTGTCTTATCAAAACATATGAAATGTCCACCTCCTCATGCATCAACTGTGAGAGTCACTGTTCCTACAGAATGTGGGCAGGAACACCACACTAATGTTATACCCCAATGTGGTAACAAACCACAGAATGACTTTTCTCTTCTTATTTCAGAAACATATATATTTTTCCTTTATATAGAAGCTATAATGATCTGTACTGTCATTTAAACCACGTTGCATTATGTGTAAGTTCACATTGGTAGTTAAATAAAAAAAGACTTTGAAATTCATTTCAAATGTATGCATCTTTAAAAAAAACAATAATAATGTATTCACTGTCTTGCATTTTATCTGTTGACACTAAGAGTGACGAGCTGTTTATGTGAGTAACACCAACAGCTGATGACCACATTTATGAGGTCAGTTATCCACAATTGCCAAAGTCCAATTTAAGAAATCAGCCCAAGATGAACTTTAAACAACATGAGTAGAACTGAAACTAACAGAAAGCGTCCATTTTTTAAATTGTCTTGTCAGTATATGAAGCCCCTGCTCTGATTCTTTGTTTACTGCACTCAGGTTACACGGGCTATCAAAGACACCTCCGTCATACCATGCAAACCATTTCCAAAGACACAAGGCTGGGAGCACGTGAACAGGGAGGCACAGTAAACAAACACTCGGCAGTTTGAATTTATGATAACCACTAATCAGCGATCATCAATGAGGCAAAGACCTTTGGGTTGACATTTCACAGTGACATTTGTTACTCTCCAAATGT